>JXOV01003103.1:0-11250 GCA_001014945.1 Clogmia albipunctata
TGGTCCAATTTTACATTACATTACATAAAGTTAGTAATTATTCAAAATATAAACCAAATATGAAGCCATAGATTTACTAAAAAAAACAATCACATATATTATTAGTAAAATTCAAAATGAATAACAGCTAGTTGGAATAATTACTTTATAATAGTGAAATAATTATCGTTCGTATTGTTTTTATAATTTTATTGTACCACTTCATCTTGATAGCATCATCAAGATTATTAACTGCTTTAAAAATAATCATAAATCACATTAATAATACATTTTTGCGATAAAAGAGCCCACTTGAGTACTTCACGCAATGCGCATTCGTTCCTAATTTATCAAAATCAGTGCTTTTTAATCGGAACATTTCGTCAGACCGTCCCCGATACAGGCTGCGTAGGCCATGAAGTGGGGGATCACGTTCTGCTCCAGTGTTCCTGTGAAGAGATGAGACCATGGTCCACTAGCGTAGACAGCCACGTCCTCTCCAGCGTGGGATTCAGTGTCTGTCCATGCCAGTCCAGGATGGGCAAAGTCCCAGTTCGAATTGTCCAAATCAAGAGGATTAACTCGTCCAACTCCAGGCTCAAGATGTCGATCTCCGAACGGAGTGTTAGCGTAGTTCAAGGTGAAATACTGTAGTCCATCACTAGCTCGAGAGCCCACGGTCCAACCAATGTCGTTTCCACGATTCTGAAAAAGAAGTAAAAAAAATTATATAATAATAATGTACTTTACTAATATTTCTTCCATCAGAAACATTTTATAACACTTCGCTATTAAAGTACGACCTCAGTGGAAGATTTTGACAAAATTGATGAAATTTATACTGAAGTCAGTGTTTTGTATGGCTTACTATTCAAACTGATAGCTAACTTTTTAACAGAATATTTATACAATATGAAGGGCACAGATCGGATCTCTCTTTTAAATAAGTGATTGAGCGAATAAATAAAAACCATTACAAAAACATAGATATTACGAGTATTTCTCATATGGTGAAAATATTAAAAGATATCAATCGTCTTTTTCATAACCTGTTTTTTAGAAATAGAATTATTGAATTTAAATAAAAACGATGATTTTTAAAATATATTTATACAACAAGGTCGATAAGATAAGTCATTATTAAACACAAGGGTTGTTTTAAGCCACGAGAAAAGCGAGTGCCTTAAAGAAGGCCCGAGTGTGCTCTATGATAAACCACAAGTAAACGTAGTTCATGAGTTCTTTGATAGGTGGCTTATTTTTTTAAAAACACTAACAAAACACAGTTAAGCCACGTCTTTAAAAAATGACAATCATATAAATTTAATGGATTTCTTTTACGGAGGTCACACTTAAATAATGAAGAAAAAGCACACGTGCTTTAAAGAATTCTTTGTGAATTCTTGTGCTATAATAACGACTTTTACAGAGCAAAATTGGGAGTCATAATATCAATATCAAGCAACAAAAATGCATAAAGATTTTTATGTTAATTTGTTTAAAATGCACAAAACACGGTTGATAACTTTAGTAAACACATTCCTTCTATAAATACACACACGTGATTAAAAAATCCTATTGTTTAATAACGCTTCATCTTATCGCCCAACTTGTATCGACAATCATTAAAATTCGGAAAATCGTTAAAGGTAGATGAAAACCCATAATAGTAGGACCTCATACAATTTTTAAAAATTTAAAAAAAAATGTTTCTCACCGGATATCCTGAGATGGACATGGTATGGGAATGATCTGCAGTTACTACAATAAGAGTATCTTCTTCACTGAACCTTTCTTTGGTTTTCTGGATAACTTCATGGAATTGAACGGTTTCGTCTAGGGCAGTAGTTGCAAAAGTTCCGTGATGACCCATATCGATCTTGGCACCTTCAACCATTAAGAAGAAGCCTTTATCATCTTTTGTTAGCATATCCAAGGCCTTTTCTGTCATTTCCCACAGGCTGGGCTCACTGGTATCTCCATTAGCAACAGCCTCTCTGTGGTAGAGTAAATGGGATCCCTTTCCAAAGACACCCAATAATTTGTCAATGGAATTAAGATCAGCATTCATTAACTCATCTCTGGTATTGACTAGCTTCTTTCTTTCAGTTCCTTCGTTCTCCCACTCTTCAAGAAGGTTTCGCCCATCACTTCTATAACCTCGAACTCCAAACTCATCTACATAAGTCTTGTCGAAGAAGTATCTCCTTCCACCTCCTAGGATCACCTTTAAGTTACTCGCAACTTCATTGTAGACCATTTGATGGGCTATATCTTGGATGGTAGTTGTGTCACAGCCTGAGTAGTTGTTTTCAACTTCTCCTGCTTCACAGTCTTTTAGATGAACACAGTCATATTCCCAGTCTCTATTAGAAATGTGGGAATAGACTGCAGCAGGCGTGGCGTGAGTTAGTCTAGAGTTTGTTACTATACCGGTATTTAATCCCTTATCTTGAGCCCACTTAGCGATAGAAGGAGTATTGGAAGGATTATTGACTGTAGGACCACACCCATACCTCGGAGTAGTCCCATCAATGCCCTGGGTTCCGTAGTTCCCCTTGACTCCGCTCAGGAAAGCAGTTGCCGAACAGGAGGAGTCTGCCACTTGTGCGTCGAGGCAGTAGGTCTTCACTGATCCAGTGTAGGGGAACTTCTCAAAGGACAGTTCCTCATTTTCGTCACCCAGCAGCATTCTAGCTGCAGTCACCGTGGCTACACCCATTCCATCTCCCAAAAAGAGGATGATGTTCTTGGCAGTGTTTGTGTTCAGCTTTCTCTCGCTGTTCGCCTTCACTCGATCCCTCGCCAACTTCGTCCAGTAGATTTGGCTCACCTCCAAATCACTGAATCGCATGAATGCCGAGTTGTCGGGTAGATCAGGATGATTGTTCTTCTCATTGTTTATTTCACAGCGACTATGAGCAGGATTCACCAAGCAAAAAGACTCAAACTCAGCCCTTTTGTCCACAACTCCACAGTCTATCGCCCAAATTAACGAAAATACCAGCAAGATCTTCATTTTCAAACTGTCCTCGACTACAGTTCGATTTAAACTCAAGAGTATCCAAAATCCATTCCACTTTAAACTAATCAATCCAGTTTTGATAACTGATTTTAATATCTATGCGAGAAGTGTGTCAAGATTAAACCGGAGTTTTTGTTTCTATCGTTATCTGACCATCTTCGGGTATTACTGAACAGCTAGTTGACCAGTTTAATTTCTCGCGTTGCTAATTTTATTATAAATTTTTATAAAATAATGAAAATGATTTTTATATTTATGTTAATGGATTTATGGATTTTAGATTACAATTGTGTTTATAATTTCTAAATTGTGACGAAAGCAGCTTAAATAACAGTACTTACGGCGTCTAATTTCTGACGGCATTCGACACATTGTTTTTCAACGACGAGGAATGTGCTTATAAAGCGACTTTTGTGCGCTTAATAATTTGTAATACTTCAATTCCTGACCGTAACAGACCTAATTGAGTGGGTTTAATTGACACGAATACACACCGAGAACTTTTAACTTGATAGATTAAACTTTTAATGCGCTTCGGTGAAATTTCTTTACTGTTAGTAGAAATATAATTGGAAGGAAGTAGGGGAAGTAAGTACAAAATGGCATGGTGTTTTGTTTTTGGATCATAATTCTTTATGGGTAGCACACAACAACGCCATATTATACAGCGATCATGTCTGGTCATCTATTTATTAAAATTAATATGCAATTGTTGCAAAAAATGAGAAGAAAACAAATAATTCAGCTTTAAACACAAGTCGGCGAAACAAAACCCTGCGTTCGTCTAGGAACGTATATCCAAGAACTGTAAACCCAATGCCTACAATTTACCATCCTCTTCCGGGTCTAGATTTCGAAAAAAGGTCTTTAGAGTATAAATGTGAACATTTCTCTTTATTTTAAGGAGAAGTTTTAGGAAAATTTCGTCTTCGATATTGTCTTGCCTCCAGGACTGACGATGAGTTGAGTTCTTATAATTTCTGGGCATTTTGGCCATCTATGGACAAAATACGTACTGTTTAATTAGATAAATGCCACTAATTGAGAAAATGGTATGAGGAATACCATTTGTCCATATGTCATTTTAAAAGAAAAAAAAATTTAAAAAAATATAAATAGGAGTCTATTTATAGAAAATCTTATTTTAGGACAAAGATGAACTAAGCACCAGGATAATATGTAAATTGAAACTTCTCCAGTATGTTCAATTGAACAAAATGTAAATAAAAACTTGTTTCGCTGGAAAAACGTCTGAGGGCCCTAGCCCTAAGATGCATGGACTGAATCATTTTTGAATGCGTTCAAATTTTGACAGGATAACCAAAGATATTTGAGTTACAAGATAGCTGAGTCAGATGCGAGCTAAAAATAACCAAAATCCAGAAACACCCTCTATACCATTTTGTTCATTTAAGCCATTTTGAACATATTTCCCCTATCTCAATAAAAAATATTTAGTAAAAAATCGGAATGAAAATAATTAAATTTTCTGTCAAAACCCATAATATATATGCTTAAATATCAGTGTATTATTAGTCAATTGATAGCACCTACACCGATTATAAACGGATCCAGTCAATCCTTCCATTTTATATCTATCTTAGCACGGTTACCATATAATTCGCTAGAAATATTTTTCCGCAATGAACACAAATGAAAATTTTTTTCGCACCGGAATAAGATCCGACAAGGATTCGATATCATGCCTCCGATGAAACAGACGAATGTGCTAACTATTCGACCATAAAACGGGTTAATTGGTATAGTAAGATAATGAAGTTATATGACTATGCGATCTGTACTCTAAAGTAAGTATTGTAGCCATTATGTCTATTTGAAATTCTATACACCGACTTTGTTTTTTTCATCGCTGGTCAAACAAAAAATAATAAAAAGCAGAAACAGCGATAGTCACCCGAGATTCCGAAACCCTCAATAAAATAAGCCTCATTGTTAAGGAGCATTCCCCTTCGGGGCAAATAACTCTCACATATCATTTGAGTTGTTGGGTTTTCTTATTATGAAATTGTTCTCATTCGTTGGTTTTGGAGAAATTTAATCAATGTTGAGTTTATAAAACAAGATATTACATTGTCGCCAGTTGTCATTTTCATTTGATAAATACAGAAGACCCAATATTCCTTGATAATTTTTAAAAAAATCGTTCAAGCATGAAGATTATAATACCTTCAAAGGCGTTCACGTTTTGCGCACGAGCGTCTCTGTTTATATAGATAAATACGTCATAAAATCGGCAGATTTATCACAAATTGTGTATATTTATTATCAGTCTATAGATGATAACAAGTTGAGATCGTGTTTCAGCTAATGTCGCTCTTCAGTCGATCTGTGTCCGTCGTCAGGCCCACAAAATGAGGCTAGCTGTCGTATTACTTGTAGTTTTAGTCGTCGTAGAGAGTGGTGTCGTGAAAAAAGATGAAACTATTGAAGCATTATGCACCTCAGATTCAGTCCATGAACTGTGTTTCAAAGGTTCTCAAAACCTTTATCATCCTGATTTACCAAACAATTTGAAGAGCTTAAAAATAGCTCAGGAAGAATATAGTCAAATTTACTGGACTAACATGGCCAAAGACATTGTTAAAGAACACACTGAAAGGAAGGAGAATACAAATACTGCCAAGAACATAATCTTCTTCATTGGAGATGGCTTAGGTATGCAGACAGTTACCGCCGCTAGGATACATACTGGGGATGAAAACAAGAAACTATCCTTTGAAGAGTTCCCCTACACCGCTTCAGCAATGACGTACTGTGTTGATGCTCCAGTTCCAGACTCTGCTTGTACAGCTACAGCTTACTTAAATGGAGTTAAGGGAAACTATGGAACCATTGGAATTAATGCTAGAATTCCAAGGTACAGTTGTGATGGAACTAATGACCAAACAGCTTATACTTCTTCCATAGCTAAATGGGCTCAAGATGCAGGCTGGATTTGTCACAAATACCCGGGTTACACATGCTTCTCCTGCAGGACTTTATGCAAATACAGCAAATCGAAACTGGGAAAGTGACAACTGTGTCAAATATAAAGACTGTGAAGATGGAGAGACTGTTGAAGACAACCACACAGGATGTGATTCTGCTCAAATTACGGACATTGCTGATCAGCTAGTCAATGGAGAAGTTGGAAGTAATTTTAAGGTGATCCTCGGAGGTGGAGGACGACACTTCCTCGATAGCACTGTCACCGATGATTATGGAGTTAAAGGTCAAAGAACCGATGGAAGGAATATGTTCGATGAGTGGATGAATAATGGAAAGCAGAACAAGAAAATTGTTAATAACAGGGACGAACTCATGACCGTTGATGTCAATTCTATTGATTATTTGATGGGAATTTTTGGAAAAGGCTCTCATTTCATGTTTCACCTACAAGCTGTCCAAAATGAAGACAATAGTGAGCCCACTCTTTGGGAAATGACAGAAAAAGCCCTAGATATGCTAACCAAAGATGATGAACCATTTTTCCTCTTCGTTGAAGGCGGTAGAATCGATTCTGCCCACCACAATACTCAGGCTAGAACAGCTCTAGACGAAACTATCCAGTTCCATGAAACGATTCAAAAGACCAGGCAAAGGTTCAGTGAAGAAGATACTCTTATTGTAGTCTCTGCAGATCATTCTCACACGATGTCCATCTCTGGATATCCGGTAAGCATTCACTTATATTAATTTGAGATCAATTAGAATATATTGAAATGTTAAAGAGAGTTTTTAATCATTTCCGAGATAAAAAAGGGCTTTTTCGCACTTCTGTATTGAAAGATTAGTTTTTCGACATCAATTTGAGTTTGCGTCACTTTTTCGAGCTAGTGAAAAGATTGAGTTAAAAAGAATGAAAAAAAATGTATAATTTTTAACCAATTATAACGGTCAAATAGTAATCGAACATCTTTCAAATATAAACCGTTATAACGTCCATAATTTTTTATTACAATAGTTTACGTAACTTTTAATAAAGTACAAAAAATATGTCATTAAATAATTCTAATTAATTCTTTATCTCGAAAATAATGAGAAACATGCCTAACGGCTTGTTTATTAAACTTAGCAAATACAGTTTTATATCAAAGTAGTGAAAGCTATTTGTGCAGTTTAACATAAACGATTTGTACAAATTGCGAATATAGGTGAATTAAGATTTATGAAAATGAATGAAACATAAAATTAGAACCACTTTAAGTTTTTGTTGTTGTTATTTCTCTATTTTTAAATACTCTAGTCTAAATATTTTTAGTCATAAAATAAAAATACATTTTTAACCGTTATTTTAAACATTTTTTACAATTTTAAACTCTTTAATGAAAAGAAATTCATTTCATTAATTAAAAACTCCTGTATTATTCTAGGACCGTGGTAGAGATATTTTAGGAACAACTGGAGGTAAAGCTGACGACGGTATTCCATATTTCACGTTGAACTATGCAAACAGTCCATTTGCACTAAATCACATGGTTCCCGGGGAGGGTAGGAAGGATTCTAGCACCTTCGATACCAGCCCTTGGAATTTCGCCTATCCTGGATTGGCCCTTGTCGATTCGGAAAGTCACGGCGGTGAAGACGTTCCAGTTTATGCCAGTGGACCTTGGGCTCACCTCTTCACCGGAACTATTGAACAGAATGTCCTCCCACATCTCATGGCCTATGCAGGATGCATCGGCAATGGACTTACAAACTGCTCTAATTAACTAGGGATAGTTTTGTAATTAATTTGAAAAGAAAAAACATTATAAACAAAATAAAAAGAAATAAGGAATTTGAGTTCAGAAACTATTTCAAGAGATAATCTTTTTTAATCTCTTATTGACCAAAATCCTATCTAAAATATTTAAACAGGAGCAAATTATGCAAACATTTAACAGCCTTTTATACTTGTTAAATGGTAATACATTATATTAAAATAAATATTTTATAAAAATTTAATTAGTTTTTTTTTATATAATGCAATCCTAAAATACTAAGTTTTTATCATAAAGCTAATGATTTTTGGACAGTTTTCTGATATTAGCCAATTCATTTATGGGAGTTTTACTGCAATTTATTTTAAGATTCGCCATTATCACAATTTCCTAAAAAAATCCATTTATTAGCTTGGCGATTTGTCTTATCTAGCAGAGTTCTTTGAAATACGTTTCTTCACTTCAGGGAATACCCATTTTGTATCGATGATTCTGATCAAAAGGCACTGATTTCTATAGAAATCTATAGCTAATTTATAGATTAGCAACGAATGTGCATTGCGTGAAAAACTCAAGTGGTCCCTTTTATCGCAAATTATTAATGTGATTTATGACTATCAAGATCTATTTGAAATCTTCATTAATATAATCTTTGACAAAATTGACTCGTTTTATACTTAAATCGAGACATCTTCCCTTGCTACAGCTTTTTGAAGAGGGATTTGGTGCTGAAAATTTTTGTTTGCAGAATAGGGTAGTATTCGTAAAGAGCTTAATTCTCCATTCTTTTAATTTGGCAGAGATAACAAATTAGGGCTTTAGTTACTTCTTAAGACCTGGTGTAATTGAAATTGGTTTCATACCAGCCGCACAAGTTGCAATTTCCTAAATGAGGTTTCAAGAATGATCCATCTTGCCAGTGTGGAGCGACTCATCAAACAATGGAACATATATGGTTAGAATGCTCTGAACTTATATATACTCCTATAGCAGAACTGCAACATATTGGAAATATTCATGAAGATACCATCAAATGGTTGATTGCTTTTGATATTTGATTATGGATATTCTTCTAAACTTTTGTGCGCTTACACTTAGGGATTGCAAATTCGAATAATATTTTCATTATTCGCATAACGAATAATTTACTTCTCTTAACTAATCAAATTTTGTATTAATTTTTCAGTAGATGTATTAAATTATTATTATTTTATGAAAAGAGAAAAATAAAAGAAGGTGAGGCGAGTTGGAACTTCATTCAGCGATTTTTCTTCGCCTACCATCCTCGATCAAGTCTGGGAAGTTTATCCGTGATTGACTTTCAGCACAATAATGACGAGGAAGATCAGTATCACATAATTAGGTGACAAGAAGGTAAATTTAACTCAATTCTCATTTGCACAGAGACTGGCCACGCGCTCTTCCCGTTTAAAGAAACATAGCTAGGAGTGTGAGACATCCGAGTGGACAACAAGGATCGACACAGCTTCAATAAATATTTATCAGATAAAAATTTCACATTTTAGTGTCCTAATTGAAATAAATTTTTTAATAATATTAAAGCAAAATAAACTAAAAAAATTTTCATTTTTATAATGACTTCTTAGAAAACCGGAATTATTCAGTATGCCTCATTTGATACCTAATTTGTGTGCTCAAAAGTGCTTTCCGATTATAGAGCGCTTTTTAAAATAGTTTTTATGCGTTTATAACTAATTTTTCATATTGAGAACATATTTACCACAATTTCCTTCACTTTCATATTTAATTATTTCTCTAAGCCGTCAAAGGAATTTTGTCGATTAACTTTTTACTAACCAATTTTATATTAAATTCTATATAAATTCTTTTCTTAATTCAAAAGCCAAAGAACTTGCTTTTAATATCAATCAAAGCCTTTGGAAGCGCAGCATTGCAACTTATAAAACATTTAAATCATGTCAAACTTACTATTCCAACGTGTTTAAATATCTATAATAATTATCTTTCCTGAACTATAGCTTTACGTATTTTTTTAGTAAATTGTTTTCGGTAGGAGAGCTTAGTCAGAACAAACACAACGACTATAAATAAGAACGCACTTTACGGAAGCATTTGCTATTACTCTTATAAATAAATTTCTCAGTTGAAATTTTTAACTCATTATAAATAATTTACATACAAAATTCAACTAAAAATCATATTATTCAAATAAAATTCAAGTGGTATTTTATTATTCGAATATTCGATATTTTTGGGACCGAATATTCGAATATCGAATAATTCGAATTGCAATCCCTACTTGTAATACTAATACTCATCATAGCTAAAATAATTAAGTTTATTATAAAAAATAATTGTATTTTTTTTTCTATTATTCAAATAATATTATATTAATGGGATTGAGAACCTAATGACATAAAAACACATTGCATTGTGTGAGAGACAAATTCTCATTTGTTTTTAATTGTGNGTAATACTAATACTCATCATAGCTAAAATAATTAAGTTTATTATAAAAAATAATTGTATTTTTTTTTCTATTATTCAAATAATATTATATTAATGGGATTGAGAACCTAATGACATAAAAACACATTGCATTGTGTGAGAGACAAATTCTCATTTGTTTTTAATTGTGCCCTGATTCTCGAACGACGTTCCAATTAATCGTGTACGTGTTGTTTTTTCGCAACTGGTGGTTTGTTGTTCTTCGCCTCCGAACACGTGGACCCAGTCACATGACCTCGAGTATTTAACGCTACCCTTCTTCCTCCTTTCCAGTCGACGAGAAATGCCTCCTTTTGTTCGGTAAATCAGTGATAAAAGTGTCTTGCGTGCCAATTATTTTGATTCCTGGAGCATTTATTTGTGTAATTGATTGCGAGGCACGTGATCTGTCAACTTTATTGCGAATTGATTCGCATCCTATTTATTTGACTTAACGATGACACAATTATGGAGCACAATACAGCGATTGTTTGCAGAGTTTTGTCATCTTAATTTTTATGGTTTTATATTGTATTTAAACTTGAACCGTTCTTATTTTGGGAAAATATTGATTGAAAATATATTTTTGTTATTAATTTAAATATTAGAATGAGTTTTTTTTAATCTAGGGACATTTTCAACACTATATATAGTCGTATGTAACGTATCTAGGTTATATAGTATGTTATTTCAAATTTGATCAATTCCTTTGAAATTTTGACCAAATTTTTGTAAATCTAGGCGAATATTTTCAACAAGTATTCACTATAAGATATTGAATTAAATATTTAATACACGTATTAATTCTACTTTAAAGCATTTTCTTAAAATAGTCAGTCAGCGACAAAACGCTTCTTGATAACTAAAGTGTTACACAACAAAATATATATAGTATTGATTAAAATATAAATATAAAAGCAACAAATATAACATAATATATAACATCAAAGGATATCTCCAAAAAAGAATGGTTTTTACAATTACTCGCTCTAAATTTCAAACAGCCGCTATCTTACTTGTCCTATTTTAATTTGTAAAATTTTAGTCAATTGCAAATAAAATACAGATTCCATA
>JXOV01003110.1:0-17045 GCA_001014945.1 Clogmia albipunctata
AAATCTTCATGAAGACGCCATAAAATGGTTTATTGCTCTAGATGTTTGAATAAGGATACTCAAAATTTTTGTGCACTTTCACTTGTATTAATAAAACTCATACGCAAAATAAAAAAAATAAATACTCGAAATCAATTAGGTGGAAATGTATTGAATAATAAAAATAAAAAATAAATCAAACTTTTGTCAAAAAAAATTTGAATTTCCTTTAATAAAAAGAATTACAGATTCATTTCATAACAACAATATTCATCAAATTGAAGCACAAAAACAAACGTACATTCTAATCAAAGGTTGTCATTTATATTTGTGTAGTACGTGACTTTATTAATAACAACTATCAGCTGTTCATTATTATTCTGAAAGATTATTTCAAGAGTTATGACTGTAAATGTAGTATTGAGAAATAAAATTTTTAAATAATAATTTGTGATCTTGATTAGACTAAATTTGGTAATTTTTAGTTGAATAAATCACACTTAATTGAAGTATATATCAATTTATTTTAATTAGACACTGTTCTATAAAAAACATATATGTCCTTATAATATACAAATTATATTTAATTGAAGTACAATATAAATTTATTTTCCCTTTTATTGGAATTTTATCTATTGACCTTAAATCTTTTGCTATTGTATCAGATTTTATGGATTCTTAAATAGATAACAGAAAACTTGTCTTCCCGGATTATTATTTCCATTTTTAAAAAAAAATATTATTGTCATTATTGCTTTCTCATTGTATCAATGATAAATTCTAGTCAAAATGTATTAAAAACAGATTTTACCCGTTTATCTTATTTCTACGAAGTTTAATATAACGTACTTTGTTCTAAATAAGCATTGCTATAAACCGAATGTTGCTTTCCTTTTGTTGTTTCTCTTAATTTGGAATTCCCGTTGAAAATTAATAAGTTAATTAAGATTATTTTCCGGAACAATTATAAAAGAATTTATCTTCTTAAATGAGGGGTGATAAATAAGACGTCGAAAAATGACAAATTGGGTAAAATTATAGTTCTAATTATAATGTTATTAGGTTTTTTATTCAAATAATTTTAAACCCATTTCAAACTAAATATGAATTATCTGGTGAATTTATTTACATTTCAGTAAATAATAGTAGCATATTTTAGTTGGTAGTATATCTTAGAGTTACATAAGCAGCGATTTATTAAGAAAAATGGGATGTCTCTGAGCTAAAAGTTTATGAGAGTAGCACTACTAAAATATTCATCTCATTGTGTTAGCGAGTCCTGTGGGAGATTTTAAAGTATTTTAATTTGTACATAATTTTCAACATATAGAGGGACTCTTATATTGTAAACACATGTTTTTATTCCTTATCCACCTCCTGGTGATACAAAATTCACACGTTCATTACACAGGCAATTGCGATATGTTATGTAATATTTCCCTCATAATGGTAAATGAATGAAAGTAAGAAATACAGTTTTAGTTACACTACAGAACAAAATTGTTCAATAGAAAAAATTTTCCGAAAGAAACTGTAAAATTTTAAAAAGCTGCTTTGTGTCACTTTTCCAAAGATGATGAAGATGAATCAGATTAGCAAATGATCTTTTTTAGTTATTTCATTTACATTATTATGGAAAACAAATAAATACACACACTTATTATATTTTCTTAAATCTTTTTAAAAATATTAATTTTTTAGTTCTTATCAATAAATAAAATTAAATTTAATTTGTTTTTTCAAAATGCTTTGTAAATGATTTCTAATAACGTTAAATAATGTTAATTTGATTCAAAATTACCATTGAAACGAATTTCTCATTTAAATTTTTTAAATCGAGTGCTTATAATATAATTTGAAATATCCCTATACTTTTGGGCCGTTGTGTTTATAATACAAAAATTCTCTTAAAATTAACGACCAATTTAATGGTCCATAAAAATTTTGATATATTTATAAATGTACAAAGGGATTTTACCGTTCAATTGGGTAATCTAAATTAAATACCCATTTTGTTTTTTATGTGAAAGTAAAAAACACGAGTAAATTAATTTCTATATTTTCACTCTTATTATTATGTTATTGCGGTTTATTCTTTTACTATATGACAATTTATTTTCTATAATCACATCATTTTGAAGCAATAACTTTGTCAAAGTTTTATATATAATTATACGATTATAAAACGTTTTTTCATAAGTCTCAATGATACTTTTTAATCAAAATTGTAAAATAATCCATTTTTATTTTAATAGAAATTGAAAAAAGTCGTTATATATGATGTGTGTGTAGTTGTACAACTTTTCGCATGAATTTTCATGCCCAGAAAAGGGTTTTTTCCTAGGTTTTTCACTATCAATATTTATACGTATATTCACAAAAAGTTTTTTTAAGTGATGGCATTAATTTTATATATCCATCAGTATCAGTATAGGCTTATGGGCCGGTGCGGCCCTTTGCCTGTGTGATCATGTCCCTCCATTTATTTCTGTTGATGGCTGCTTCTTTCCAATTGTGCACTCCTAAAAGTCGATCTGCCGCTTCACTTATGGTTGCCTCGTACCGTTTTCTGGGTCTGCCTACTGGTATCTTTCCTGTCAGCTGTGCTTCCATATCCATAATATGCAAAAATATATAACAATGGAGCTTAGTTATAATTTTATGATATCCTTTTATCTTGTGAAAAATATTACATCTGTGAAGTTTGGATTTGGCTTCAAATCAAATCATGAACTTGATGGAATTAACATACTAATTATTTTTTAAGCATCGTTATCATGAAAATCTAAATACGTAATGAGGTGGCATTTCGCTTCACCAATCACTTCGAGGAATAACGTTGGTTGTCTTTCATACGAAAATAAAAGCAATACATTAGTAAAGACTATATTTCATTATTAAGCTGCTTGAACGAATGATAATTATTAAAAAAATTACAAATTATTCATAATAATAAAAGGCTTATTTTAAGAATAAATTGATTAAAACTATATACACTGCGTTTCATTCTTTTACGACAGGGGTATTCGATTAAATTTTAGTTAATATCTCGGAGTGTATCAATATGATCTCAATTATTTTTGCACGAAGAAAGGTCTTATTATTAGTCATCGTATGCACTATAAAACAAAAGACTAGGTCTGTTGCCAATAATTAAAAAAGGCATGCGAATTTTTCCATATAGCAATATCGCTTCATCCTTTTACGACAGGGGGCATATTTTCTCCAAATGCGCAAACAAGAGAGAGTTTTTGGTGATTTTTTTAAACTGAAATAGTTGGTAATCTATTCTTCAATATATACAGCGCGAAAAATCGTCATTTTGTCATAGTAGGCAGCCAGTAACTATTTTTTGAAGTCTAAAAACCCATATTTCGAATTATGAGAAAATTGTATAAAAAAATTTTTGAATTCAAATAAAGTACTGATGNTTTGGTGATTTTTTTAAACTGAAATAGTTGGTAATCTATTCTTCAATATATACAGCGCGAAAAATCGTCATTTTGTCATAGTAGGCAGCCAGTAACTATTTTTTGAAGTCTAAAAACCCATATTTCGAATTATGAGAAAATTGTATAAAAATTTTTTGAATTCAAAAAGTAATGATGGCTATCGAAAACTGTGCTCATTTTGCATCGTGGATGATAATATCAGAAAATATTACTCGTAACGGTGACTTTATTAGCTGTCCTATTGAGCCCATTTTATCAACCACAATGCATAATGAGCTCAGTTTTCGATAGCCATCATTATTTTATTTGAATTCCAAAAATTTTTATATTATTTTCTCATACTTCAAAATATGGATCCCTAAACTTTGCTTTTTAAAATAATAGGTTCTTAAATTCCTCTAAAAAATAGTGACAAAGGACAATCAAATTCAATCACATCTTTTTTAAAATTTCTACGACTACCACGTTTTTTTATTGAAATATACTATTATGAACAGACCTTCTGAATGCAGAGCCTTCTTCTTGTTCTTTTGTATTCTTTGAAGATTTTGCGCTACTAAAATAAAACAACCTAAAAATAGCGATTCATCACGGACCAGGATATTAACTAATTTTGAATTGGAAATGGCAGATTCGTTTAAACCAACAATCAATTTCAATTTAAAAAAATAAATTTCTATTTATTTGCTTACGCCTTGAGTAACAAAGGGAAAATAAAACGAGAGAAAATCAAGATATAGACAGAAGTGTGAATGGCAATTTGTCATTTTCCCTTTATTGCCAAATACATAGTTACAGAACGCGTCAAATTATTAGGAACATATTATTTTAAATAATTTTTTTATCCTATTTGTATTGTGTCAGTTATTAAAATCATTCATGTGATGTTTACATTATGTCAACTAATTTCGATACAAAATATATAATATTGTTTAAAGAAATTTTTCAACAGTTGGTTTGCAAAATTTATATATGGTTTATATAATACTTTGGATTCTGTTGTTAAAATCTAATAAATTTCTACTAAAAATTTGTTAAAAATTATATAATATTTACATAAGTATAATTTTCGCCGCCAATAATTTATTATAGGTGAGAGAGGCAAACAAATAAATTGTTTGCTTTTAATATAATATTTATTATGTTTTGTAATTTAAATTAAAATAATTTATCAAAGAATATACTAATAAATTTGTCAATTTAATATAAGTAAATAATTATGTAAATGAAAATGGCCATATATTATTCAAAAATTCAATTAGGGTTTGTCAACTTATGACCCCAACTGTATTTGTATAAACATTCCGGGCCAACGACTAAGCAAAGGTGTTGTTAAGATTTTGAAACAATTTGATTTCGGTCGCATTACGTTCACCCACGGGAAAACAATATCAATATTTCGTCTCCAAATTTAGCCTAAATATGTTTGGTTCTATATGTTATATACGATTTTGCTGTTATATTTTCTTAGCCATTCCACATTCAATGCTATTTACAAAATAAATTATAGGTATAATATAATAAGGAGGCTATATCATATAATATCTATAACCCTTACTACAGATTGCATACTTAATATAGTAAATTTCACTTAATTAAATCAGATTGAATTTCTTATAATATAAGTAGACGATTGAAGTAGTTAGCCAAAGTCATACTGCTTTCGTTCATTGTTGAAATCCAAAATTGATTTTGAATATAGTTATTGATATTTTATGCGATCCATTTCCATTGCAAAGTTTTGATTAGTTAGCTTTGCTAATAGAAAATTTACAATTTGGTTTCGTTGTTGTTGTTGTGAGTAGGTTTTGTTGTACTATGGACTTGTACCACCTAGTGATTTTTTGAATCAAATGTCTGTTTATATTACATTGTCAAGCTCAGCTGCTTTTAAAATGGTTTATAGGCTTTGTATTTTGAAAGTCGCTTTTTGCATTTGATTTAAAGATGGTTTTCCTAGGTAGATACGTCTCTTGGATGATAGCGTCATGCAGTCCATGAGTATATGCTCCGAAGTTTCGGTATCATGGTTGCAGATTCTGCATATGCCGTCTATATGGAGTTCTAGTTTGTATAGGTGTCCATTCATGGTATTGTGTCCTGTAAGTAGTCTTGTAATAACATGTGCTTTTTGTTTACTAAGCTTAAGGCAAAAAGTTTTTTTCAATTTTTGTCCTTCGTTCTTAGAAGTGTTTCGAATTGTCTGTGTTATGGTATAATATTCCAGTGTAGGTTCGTTTCTTTTATCTCTTCGCTTTTTAGATGAAGTTTCAGAAATGAATGAGTTATTCTCATTCCTGTATCTGGCGCTATTTCCTTACCTCGGACTCCATTATGTCTTGGTATCCTGTTTGGCCTCATTTAAATATAAAATATTTCAAATTTTACAATATTTTTGAAAAAATATTGATATTCAAAAATTAGTCAATCATCATTTTTTAATAGAAAATGTAAATATCTTTTGATAAAAGGCGTTGAAATTTTGACCTTCAGTTGCCCAGTGACATGTATTTGCAAAGTTAACAAAAGTTAACTGCTTCACCACTTCAGAAGGGCTTATGTCCTAGAGAAGGCATCATAAATGTCCCATTTTATTACGATTACAATCCAACCAATTTAATTTGATGAAGCTTCAACACCTTTTCTGCAAAGACCATGGTACAAAGCGAATCCCCACATCAAAGCAGTAAACCGGTTATTATCAAATGTAATAACGTCGCGTCTGTTACATTTCATAAATTGTTGGTAATTCTGCATCCATTTCCTTAGTGGCTTCGATCCGTAAATCTGTGAATTAAAATGTAATTTTCTATATTTTGATTGAACAACTCATTTTTGATTTTTTATATTTCTTCTTTAATTTAATTTATTTAAAAATCAATTTATCAAAAGCAACTTTTTAGAAGTAAACAAATATGGAATTTTTAAAAAAAGGAGAATTTCGATTTTTTTCTGAATACTTGTTATTTGGATATTATTTTCTGTTCTATTGTTAGTCATTAATAATTTCACAGATTATTTTTACTAAAAATATAAAGACATACATAAACTCAATTCATCAAAAATATAACAAAGAAAGATAATAAATTCAAGCCTGACCCTTGTCATTCCAAATTACACAGTTACCGAGAATGGATCATTAGCTCACACAAGATAATAAAATTATTTTTATTTTACTGGTATATTTTATGGACGTTTTATGAAATGACATAAGAAAACTTCAGAAGGACTTGTTTCTAAAGCAGTCTTATAATATTATGTAGACTATATACACTTCGTACTGCTTATACAAAGCCAGTTAATATTAAAAGTGTATTTTTTTAAATTTTAGAATAAAAGTCTGTATTAACAAGTACATTTTGCTTCTGGGATAGGATATTGACTGGTCTATACTAAGCACAAGAGCATTATTGTGATTGATTACCAAGTTAAACTACTAAATACCAAACGTATCCAAAAGCCCATCTCAATTATTATTTATGATTTGTTGGTGTGGATTTGGTGAAAGATTAATCTTATGAAATGGAAAGGTACTTAACTTTGGCTAATTAATGATAATAATAATTTCTTTGTCAGAGTTTAATTTACTTGGATCATGGAAAAATTGGTTGATTTTTAATGATTTTGTAATAAAATATGAAATGAAATTTTATTAAAATAATAAATTCTAGAGAAAAGGTATTTGTTAATCCAAAATTTTAATTATCATAATAATCATTTGATAAATAATTATTAGCATTATATTTGTACTATTTTAAATCCTCCTTACCATGACACAGTACTATTCTTTGCCTCTTTAATTATTTTTTTTCTTTAACAAAAGGTAACTATCTTCGTAATTAAAATTACTAGAATTCGCAGTGCACGTGTTATTGTTATATTGTAAAATATCATGTAGTAAAATTAGATAATATATACCTTGAATAAACTGTAATGCTATATTATTTAATTTAATCCAATTTTCTGAAGATGTAATCACAAATATGGTGCCAATTATCAATATTAATGTTTATTTATAGTTGTTAATTATCAATATTCGAAAAAAGTATTTGGATTTATTTGTCATTTGGCTAGTACAAATCTGTAAAGAAGAACATGAAGATTCTTTTATTTTCTTTCATGAGATTTGTTCATCTTTATAACAATATATTGTTGCTATGAGCTTAACTATTAACAGTTGTATTATATTTGCATAACCCTTAAATTCCCAGCTTAAAAATGATTTAGCCTATTATATATTATCACACAAAGTTAGTGTGCCTTTAGGCATTCCCAAGTCTTACGACCATCTAATATGACTAACCAGACACCTTCACTAAAATATTTATACTTAACGTTTTTTAATCAGGTTCAGATTAAACAAATTACTTTAGTAATCTATACCCAAATTATGGATATTTGTAAAATAATTTATACATAATTTACCACATGTTAAATTAATATATTATATATTCTTTTATACATATGTATTTTGAAATAAAACATTTTGCAATAAAACTAATTCAATTATGTTGAGTGTAAATTTTTTGGTGAAGACGTCTGGTTGGTGATATTAGATGGCCATTAGACCTAAGAATGCCTAAAGGCACGTTAACTGTAAAATCTACAATTATAGCTTTCATTAAATTATTTTTTCGGATTCGTGCTTCTGAAAATTATCTTTATCTACAGTATTTTTCTAAATTCAATAAAAAATCTAGGCATTACAGGGTTAAGTGAATTTACAGTCTTTTTTAGGTTTACCGCATAGTTGCCTGCTTTTTTTCTTGTACCTACCTAAATTTATAAAAAAATTTTATAGGTTTTAATTATTTTGCACTTGTTTTGGAGTTTTATTTATGTTCTTAGCTTTTAACTAATTTATGGTTTTTATTTGTACAACCTAACCCGAAAGAGAAAAGCTGAAAAACAAAACCTGTAAGAATAAATATTTCTATCGTCGATGATGAGGAGATTCCGCTTCCTGTGTCTTCGCCAGTTCATCAATGTCAATCTGGACCGTCAATAAGAAGAATCTTCTCACGTCGCCGTCCATCTCTCTCATTTGGGTAAATCTGTCGTTGGGGTGGTTTTAGTCTCTCTATCTCTCTCTCTGTCCGGTATATAATGTCCATCTTTCCGCCGGAGTTTGTCTTTGATGGAGCAATCAATTACAATCAGGAGTATTTCTATATTTATTAAACCCCTTCGATTTCCACGCTTTTCATTTGACAATTCAAATAAGAAATTATGAACGGATCTGCAGCAAAATCTATTTTGTTTTCATTCCCTTAAAATATTATATGAATTTAAAAAATTCAACCAAAAATTAGCAATTCAAATGGCCATCGTCTTGTTATTAAATTAATTGATTTTGAATGGAAATGGCAGACACGTCTAAACCAACAATCAATTTCAATTTAAATATGTAAATTTCCATTTATTTGCTTACGCCTTGAGTTACGAATAGAGAAATAGAGAACGGAAGAAAATCGCGGCATAGAAAGAAGTGTGAAAAGCAATTTGTCATTTTCCCTTTAGTGCAAAATAGATATTTACAGACAGAATCTAATGATTGCCAACACGATATTTTAATTTACAATTGTTATAACTTCTATTTGTAAGACATAGTTGTAAAATAATTCGTATAAAATTATATTATTTTATAAATTTTTTTAATTTGGCAAGATTATATTTTCAAGATCTCTTTTATAAAAGTCTTATTTGATTTATATTTATAACTTGTATTTCCTAATAATTTATTTATTAAGTAATTATTACAGTTGGACAACAAGTGAAATTTCGTTTCTAATGTAAGATTCCATATTTTAATATTAAATTTATTTCTTTTGAAAGCAACTGTATTTGTTTTAAATTTAAGCCATTCAGTGTAAAAAGGCTTTTTCCAGACAGAGATTTCGATACAATTTGATTTCAGACACATTTCGTTCCTTTGGGAAAAGTAATATTTGCTTTGTTTTATTTTCCTCCATTGAAAAATACTAAAACACAATTTTCCAATCAATTTAGTTTCCAACCTTTTGTCCTTCCCACTGGTTAGGTATATAGATTGAAAAATATCGATAAAATCAGAATCAATTTCCTTTTTTTAGGATTGGATTAAAGAAGTTCAGCCTTTTAATTAAAAAGTAAAAACCCTCGCTAACGTTATTCGTTTTGGAATTTCATAAACTTTAATTCCTTTATTTTATCTATTGCTTATAGAATTTAAATAATGAAGATATCGCATTAATTTATTGCGTTAACTATATATAAAAACAAATTTAAAATATAATAACCGAATATACACTCCATTTCTTTTGTTTAAGGATGCTGTTTTTTATTTTAATTATCATCTCAAATTATGTCAATACAATTCCAATTTTTTTTTTTTGCAAGAATGAAGATGAATTTATTAACCACCGTCTGGGTCTTAAAACAAGGGTCTAGGTTTATTACAGGCAATAAAAATAGGCGACGACCTAACATGTGCGGATTTTTTCCTGCAAATTTCCCATTTCACTTGTTTAAGGACGCTAGATGTTTTAGTTTATTGGAGCCATAAAACCACGTTATTGGTTATTTGTATTAATTGATTTAGATGATTATATCCTATTTTATATATTTAAGTGATTTATCCTTTATATTTTTCTACAAACTTGATTTTTAATCAATGACAAATATCGTTATTTATAAATTTATTTAAGAAACCCCTTCAAATATTACAAAACTATATAAGAAATTAATCAAATCAGGTAAATTTTATTCAATAATATGATTACAAGCGATAATTTTTAAATTATATGGTAAAAGTTGTTAAATTTCACGGTTTTGGTCAAATGAATAATGGAACTCAATTAAATTTTTTCAGAAACTCAAACAAAAACAGCTATAAATCATGAACTATTGTACCTATATTCACTAAATTTGAGATATAGATAAATTATTATGTGTTATAAGCAAAAAATTCAATTTTATAATTAATTACTTTTAAAAAAAATATGTAACCAATGTTGTCCATTTTGCTTTCATTTTACATCACTGTCACTTTTATAAAAATCTTATTTCTGTTATTGTTTTAATGAATATTTTCAATTTATATCAGACCTGTCAAGATAGGACATTCATACAATCCCCAGTCGGACAACCCATGAGCCTAAAATCCTAGACCTATTCTCAACCTCACCAATTGAAACCCGTAAATCTGACTTTTGCTAGAACGATTTCATTCTTTTTTTTTCTTTTATTCGCTGGTGGAGGATGAGAACGACTTTGCCAATTTTAAATTCAATTCTTTTTATACGATTCAAAATTGGCTTATGAAATTCTTTGCATTATTTTGAATCATTTATTTTGAAAAATGTTCATACAAAAATACCTTTATTCTTGATATTGTTTTGAAAATTTGAACAGAATTACATTAGAAATGTACGTATTTAAAATTCAATCAATATTACAGATTTTTTTATTCTGGTCTCTAAAATGACGGTTGATTTGAATTTTAGTAAAGAAATCAAATCAGTTTTAATAAAATAATGAAGCTATTTTGTCTAATTACAATAAGTGCTTAGATTTTGATTAAATACCGGGAATTTTTGTTCCTTTCGTCTACTCTTTNCAATATTACAGATTTTTTTATTCTGGTCTCTAAAATGACGGTTGATTTGAATTTTAGTAAAGAAATCAAATCAGTTTTAATAAAATAATGATAATATTTGGCTAATTAAAATAAGTAATTAGATTTTGATTAAAAACTGGGAATTTTTGTTTCTTTCGTCTATCTTTTTGATCAATATTGATTAAAGAAAAAAATCCTATTGTATTAAATAATAAAAAATTTTAAAATGATTGAATATAGAAAGATTATTGCTTGTTTTATTAACAGGATATGTTATACGTATGTTAATAAATCTTCGAGTATATCAAAGCATTTCACTTAATAAATATTTCATTAAAAACTTAATTGGTTTCATTTTCGTAACTGATGAAAATGAGTTCAAATTTAATTAGGTATTAAAGTAAAATTTTTCAAGAACCAGTGAGTTTTGTATAACTTTTCTTTTGACATCATCCTTAATATTTATACATTAATTTCACAGATTGACAATTTTTCCAATTTCCAATACTCTAGTTCCAATTCTAAAAGGAACCAAGGCATTTTATCTGTTCTGCTGGAAAATGAAAGCACTATAAACTTTACTCAGGGCTGTGCATGGGTAGGTTTTCAGTTTATTTTCGAATATATTTTATATATTATTTTAAATATTTTAATTTTCAATATTTTTAAATTAAGATATGATCCGAAGTTTTATTTTTAAATTCCATACAAATACATAAACTTATTTGAATACCTTTGAAATTCAAAGTTTAAAATAAAATTCGTTCAGGCACCATCACATTCCTTCTAATTATATATTCGATTCTAGGAATTATTCTAAGTGGAGCAATGTAATACGACATTATTAGATAAAAGTTAATTCAAAACAATTTAATTATCTTTTAATCAAGGATAAAGCCCTCATTTAATTATTCAGTTTTAAGAAGAGATTTAATGTAATGAATCTTTTTGCGTGGTAATTCTTTTATATTTGAAATTAATAAAAATGGATATACAATTTTCTTAGAATTTTTTTACTGTGATATTTTAAAACTGTGTAAAATATTTTAAGAATTATTTAATCCATATATTTCATTCCAAATTACAATAAAATATTTTACACAAACGAATAATATGAATTAATTTCAAGGGATCTCTTTCGATTGATTTTGGAACATTGAAATACGGTTTACCTTCCGTTTTTTTTTTTGCACGAAATGAAAACACGCGTTTTCTAAGTTTCTCGGGTTTTATTCATTTACTATTTAGATCTATCAAAATGATGACATTAAATTGACAATTCAGTTTCAAATTTTAAAACAAGAGCAGATACTGTGTTTTAATTTACATTTGCTCTTCGTTGTTTGTTTCTGTACAAAGATTCACTATCGATATTTTAGGAGAGACATTTTAAATATTTATTTGTGTTACAAGGGTATAAAGCCAACCGAGCGAAACATTCGAACCGAAGGCAAATGCTTCATCGTTTTCGAATTAAAAAACAGGACTGATGATTACTGAAATTTTTACAATTTCACAGTAAATTTTATTATTTAACAGGAAAATTTAAAAATTGACGTGTTTCAAAAATGTTTTAAATAAAATCTTTACTTGTAAAGTTATCGTTAACGGTTGAAATTCCTAATAACCACTTGGTCATAAGCCAAATGCCTATTTTAGTGTGACATGGAACATTTGTTTTCTTTAATTTACATAAAATAAACTTCCATTTAAAACAATATAAGGCTATTACTATAATTTACTTACATTACAGTTAGGCAGATTTATTTCTGATATTTACGTAATGTGCCAAAAATCTAACAAAAGTAGCAAAAATAATATGCAGATGGCTGTTGAAATGGTAAATTTTAAAACAGAAACCATTAATTAATTTGAAATATAGGTACGGTCCTATGGCATAGTCGAGACCAATATTTTGTGTAGTTTAAGGGCAACAATGGCGACCAAATTTTGACATTGAGACAAATTTGTTGGCTAGTTTATGACATTTTTTCACTAAGTGCCATAAAGTGAAACATTACGTAACTCAAATGGATATCAAAAAGCGCGTGTTTCGATACGTGAGTACAAGAACCATTTTAAACTGTCTTCGCTATACGAGCCTATTTAGATAAAAGAAGAATTTCATTTGGAAAATAATTGAAAATATATGCAAGCAATAAAAGGGAATAAAAGCTCGTAGATACGGAAAAATAATAATATAAAAATTTGTTTCTACATTTAACGTCTTTTGTTGTTAGCTAAAGAAGTTTAGTCTATCTAACAATCCAATATTATTCTATATGACGTGTCACCAAATCACAAATCATATAGGCAAACACAAAAATGCAAACATACCACTTCTTTCCGTTTTTGGCTTACCACTTCACTCTTTCAGTCGATTAAATAAATACAGGGCTTGCGACTTCTGACTTGGTCAACGTTATTGTGACTAAAACGTAAACAAACGATGGATTTGTGACTTTCATTTGAACTTCTTTTGTTATAGTGATATTGACCACAGAATGTACGTATAAGCCAATGTGTTGTTTCAATTAATCAATTAATTTCCAATATATTTATACGAGTTTGCTTTCGATACGTTCCCAGGCATTTTGCTTGGGAAAAGCGATTGTTCGTATTAACCATATTTTTAATAAGGAACTTCTATTGTATTTGTTTTTACTTACCAATATGTTAATTAAATTATAATCCTTTAAGAAAATTTTGATTTAATTCCTGATGTGCTCCGTCATCACAAGAGAATAAGTTGACGGAACTCAGTAACAAACCTTTGCAAAATTCTGACACGGTCTCTTCTTAACAAGATCCATAAACAGCGCAAGGAGTTATAAACAAAAAAAAATGACATTCATTAGCAAGTTTTTTACAGACTGATTGAATTCTTTTTCCTAACTAAAGTGTAATTTCTAAGGCACCACAAACTTCAGTGAAGACTTAAGCTTGTGCAATTTATTTGAGTCAAAAACCAATTAAATTATACTAGTTTAATGCTGCCGTTACTTATAGCTCAACTCAAGATTATGAAACGCTGCACAAGTATCACCCCACAAGATAAATTAGTATTTTAATAATTCCAATTTACTCTGAGGAAAGTGATAGAAGCGAACAACGCGGAAGACTTCCTTTTCTTCCTTCTTCAAAGCATTAAAATTTGATTAATTTTAATTACATAGCTTTAAGGCAATTACGTCAATTTCATTAGAAAGTATAAAATCAATTGTTATTTAAAGCAGCTAAATTAGGATGAGCTGATAATTGTTTGCGAAATCAAATTATTATTTAAAGTCGTTTGCAAATTAAACTCATTCGCAAATTATTTCTACCTAGCCAATTATATTATATTCCGATTCTATGCGTATATAAAAATAATTTTCCCACCACATTCCAGGACAGAACTTGGGAGAGTCTCAACCTCAACCATCGGGTGTAAAGCTTTTAAAAGCTTGTCTGGGGTCGAACGAATAATATCGACGATGCTAGAAAAAATAGTTGTATTCGTAGAATTAATTCCGTCTTTGAAAAAATTCAAAACTTGCGTTAATTTTGGGGCATCCTTTATACCACCTAATCAAATGAATTTCAAATACATTATGAATTATACAAACAGATTGACAACTTTCAAATTCTGATTTATTCGGAAAATAAATGAACTTTCTACAATTATTTTTATAAGAAATGTTTTTAATATCTATTTTGACTTAATTTAATGAAAACGTTCTGGTAAAATAGATAAGTAGATTTTGTTTAAATTTGTAAGTAAAATATAACAATAAAATTAAAATGACTTTTAAAATTTAATTTTTGCAATTCATTATGTGAAGTGCCTCATTTTTAAATCAAAAATGAATTTAAAAAATCATTTTTTCATTATTTTGAAACATTAATTATATTTATTTATATATTTTTTTTTTTATTTGGGGTTAATTAAGAAATCGTCAAAACTCTCTTCCAGACTAACCGTGGCGCGAAGGGGCGAGTGGAGGTCTCACCCACCAAAAAACACGATTTCTTACTATGCTTGGGTATTGGGTGGGACCGCCATCATGTTATTACTTAACCCATTGTCCATCAACTTTTGATTCCATCATTTGAAAAACAATCGATGAGCCATCCCTATACATTGGTCATCATTATGACGCACAAGATTTATCTGGTTTTGGGCATTGTTGGCACTACCTTATTTTTGAGCATAATTACATATTTCTGCCAAATTTTGTACAATCATCAGCAAGTCGATCTTCCATGAATTGAGAATTCCAAGTAGTAATGCACTTTTAATTCTTATTTGCAAAATATTTATTTATTGAATAACACAAATAGCTAGACTGACCTCTCCATAAAATTAAAAATAAAATAATGGAAAGTTGACAATATTGGATGAATGTGGGAGAAACGCCATATTTTTAAATAGTAAATTGAACAGTGTAGTAAATTAGAATGCTTTTAACTTTGAAGCCTTTTTAATAGATCTTGTCATATCAGAGGATTTGAAAAGAAATATCTAATAAAAACTGACAATTAGAAATTTGACAACTTTGCTAACATGATTTGGAGAGATGGCCGTAGAATCATTTTATATGAATTATAAATTCTTTTACACTATTTTGGTGCGAAATTCCTTTTTCATGACTATTGCAATATGAAAACAACTAACCCATTAATAACAATCCAAATAACAAATTAAACCAAAAATTACTATGCTTTCTCTTTATTGATATAAATTAAGAAAAGCGAGAACTTATAAGCACCAAATTTTTAACTAGAATATTGAAAAAATATTAATTTGTGAATATTAATTTAAAAATTTAGTTATGCCGAAAAATGACTGAAAAGGCGTTGAATTCCTTTAAGAGCTTTCAAACAAAGAAAAAAATTGCATCTATCTTTTACCCACCCTAAATTAAAGGGAGTATGGTGTCTCTCTCATGTTTACCCTATATTAGTTATATGTGAATTGCTTTGTTTTTTTTTGTGAAATTGTTGCATTCCTTTGTTGTGTATACAAGCATTACTCGTACTTGTAATAAAAGTTATATTTTCTGACCAAACGGAACTTAAACACGTTTATGGCGTTTGTCTTTGATGTTGATGTTGATGATAAAGGTTGAGATTCGACAAAATCGCAGAGGTCAAAATATTCAAGGGTATCAGCCATAAAACAATATTAAAATGACTGACCGTCATACCTCCATAAAGTTTATGTCACAATTCATCAAATCGGCTTAACTTCTACATTTTTATATACATATTCCTTTACACATGTTTTAACGTACACTTTGTTGCAGATGATTGAACTCATTTTATGTATTTTTATACGTAATTATCAGACAGACTTATTAAAAATTAACGTAAAAAATTTTTTTTACTTGATCTTAATGTGACCGAAANGCTTAACTTCTACATTTTTATATACATATTCCTTTACACATGTTTTAACGTACACTTTGTTGCAGATGATTGAACTCATTTTATGTATTTTTATACGTAATTATCAGACAGACTTATTAAAAATTAACGTAAAAAATTTTTTTTACTTGATCTTAATGTGACCGAAAATAAAATATTAACTTATTTACTATAATAAACACTTAAAATGAAACATATTAAAAAAACATTTAAATTAATGTTAAATGTTAGTGTTATAACCGGTTACTGTTCCAATATTTAGGAAATACATAATAAATTACAATATGAGCTTGACTTTCTTTATTCAACACAGGTTGTGGCCATAATGTGACCGCTTTAACAAGTCTTTCTTTTATAAGTCATACAACTGCCATAAAAAATTCCATCCAAATAAAATTTTATTGCCATAATAAGCTAAAAGAACTGGAATTTGTAGACGAAAAAATAAGATAAATTTATAATCTTATACTTAACAACTAAATTAAGATGAAGCTTGTTCAATCAAAATTTATATATCTTTAGTTTTGAACTTTGTTATTTTAAAACTTAAATTGAACATTTGCATATAATACATAAACGTAATCTTATATATAATATTCTCTTGTCAC
>JXOV01003111.1:0-21485 GCA_001014945.1 Clogmia albipunctata
ATTACTGTAAAATTCCTTCCTTTTTAGTTTTATAAAATCAATTCGTTCATAGATTTCAAACAGTACAGTTCGCTTTCAAACATCAATCAGTTCGACTTTAAATTTCAGTTATATGATTTATTTCTTGTGACATTTTGTAAATTAAAACTCAGTCTATTTTGTAACGTGTTAACTTAATATCCAAATTTGTAATAAAAGTGAATTTTATAACGTGTGATCAAGTGTTTAACTTCATAAACTGTTGGTGATCCTTGTTCTTTGGAGAGATAGCGCTGTCGCTTGGTTTTGTTTTGTTCTACTCTACTTTAATACTTAAGCCGCCCCGAAGAGTTGAGTATACAAAAACAAGTAAGTATTACAATTGAAACAAAACTTGTCACGTTACCATATCCGAAAAGCCCGAACCTTGTATTCCTGACCCCTTCCCTCAACTAATCGCTTTAAGTTGAATTTCTAAAGGTGGACTTAGGAACAACAAGTAAGGTCTAAAATTGGCGGATATAACAATTACAATAGAATGATTCCTTTGCAAATGTTTAGGACGGGGTAGGATAGAATGGGAAATAATAAAGTATTTATTAGACCCGCCTATCGGCACCGCACACAAGGGCAGTATATAGGTCTGGACACTTTATAGGACATGTTCAATGTTATTAATGAAAACAGTTAGTATGGATTAACGGCTATTTATGGACTATAAAAATGAGAAGGAATTGTGGGGGTGTTTTCTCTCTAAACTGGCACTCCTTCGACGGGAATTAAATATACTACAAACATCTCATCGTTCGATAGTTTGGCAATATTTGCTACTAATTCAGGCCCAACATAAAAACCAGTAGTTTACTTATAATTTCTTAATACAAAATTGTATATTATATTGCAAAAGAAATAGGATATAAAAAGGAAGGAAGGACTATATTAAATTAGTGATCTAAAATTAAATGAATGATTTAAATCGATTAATGACCATTAATTAATTAATTAATTTGCACGACAATTTCAAAAGAGGACATAGTATATTACAAAACACAAACTTTATTAAAACCCTGTTCAAGCAAAAGAGTTGAAAGATCTAATGTCCGCATGGAATATCTTCTTCACAAGTCAGTGTCTCCTGGCTGAAGACCTTGTCTTCGCCGCAAGAGATGAGTCGAGGGTGTCCCTCAACGCAGGTGATTAGTCGGTGGCAGTCACCGGGAACAGCGAACCGAGGGAATGGCCAGAAGGCGGCTTCGCGAGACTTTGGCGAGACAGAAGTGGGGCATTTAAATCCAACGACAGCTGCAATAAAGAGATCGTTAACTTTCGTCATCTATAATCCAAACTGTTTATAATCACCCTCTGGGTTGCAGATCTCCAAGAGCTGATCTGGCCAGTTGCAGCCATGAATCCTGTCATCGTAAACTAGACCGGCATCGCAAGGCTGAGGATGGGGCTCTCCGAAAGCGCATTTGATATAAGAGGTGCTAAAAATATAAATAGATCAGTTTTTGCAATGATAAAATAAATTTTGTTTTTCAAGACATTGGGTGGCATAATGTTCATCTTTTTAAACCAGTGGAAAAGGGTGGTACTTTTTCAGTAGTGCAGGAAAATAAACAAAATTGGATCGATGTTAAAATTTAATCAGACTTTCTTGTACAAAAGTGGGTAATCGAGATTGTGGAATTATAATTCAATGACCGAAAGTTGCAATTAAATGGGTTTGAACTTGTTTTTCTTCGTTAAAAAACTGAAGAAAAAAACACTTATTATTTAACTTATACACTTTTCTTTAATAATGTTAGTACAATAATGCTTAACTTGTACTATCAGTATTGAAAAGTAATATTTTTTTTTTATATTGTACTAAAAGGAATTCTTAGAACAAAATTGGTTCAATGCCTATATTCAAGAAACTCGTTTTCAAGTTAAAAACGCATATTTCACGCCCTTGTATCACAAATAACTATTTTACAATCCGATATAGAAAAGATTGCTTTTCGTAATTGTCATTTTCTTCATTAGTGAAAACATGGCTATTTTGTTCACTAGCGAAAAGGTAGGCATTTCTTTAACCACAAAACCGCACAATTTGTTGATCAAGACCGATCTATGTGACCGTGATTACGTTAAATATTTTTGAAATTAGTTTAACGTGCATTTGATAAAGGATTGCAAAACATTTGTGTCTGACTCGAGAGTAAAATCTGTTGTTTAAACTCGGATACGATCATAAACTCTCTTAGTGGGACGTAATTAACATTTTTTGCTTTGTTAAAACGGCAGATTTTACACCCTAGTGACACATATAACTATTTTGTAGTTAAACTTTTTTTTATTAATTGGAGATTCATAATGTTTTACTTTTTACAGTAGTTAATGATAGCTTATTTACCTGCATTGGTTGCTGTCAGGATACAATCCAAAAGCGTATTCGCAACCAGGTGTGGAGTAAGGCACCTGCTCGTGTTTCCTTGGGCCACAGTCGACGGCCCAGTTGTAGTTGCAGTGATTGTGGACATTTCCTTTGCCGTCGAACAGAAGACCGTTTTCGCACTGCTCTAAAGTCAAAGTTCCGTTTGTGCACTTGAAGAAGTGGTCACACAGATCGGGATGGGGATAGGCTTGTTCTCCCAGTGGCTCTGGGCACGAAGCTAATGGCGCAGCAAAAGCTTTAATTGAAAAAAAAAACAATTAAATTAAAATTATTGTATAAAAATAGAAAATAATATTGGTACATTACAAACATTTCAAATATGTAATTTTTCACTTTTGAGCATTAGTGTTTAAAAGTAGTACAATTTTGTACTAATGTCATAAGAAATTCATATTTCACGCAAACATATCTATAATTCCGAACAATTTCTAATATATAACTTATAGTGATAAATATTGTTGGTCAAGCGTTGTCACAAAATTGGATCGCTCGAGAAAACCATTGCAGGTTCGAATCCAGTACAAGCAGTGATTTTTTTTTTCAAAACAATTTGTGATTAATATTTGTTTAAATGTAGGTATCATTTACAAAAACAATATTCCTGTCCCGTCCTCAATTAGTATCATCAATACTATTTGTTCGAATTCAGACACGTTTGTTTTCAAAGCTTGGATGAAGTGGATTTTTCTATAATGCCATTCAATGAATGTATATGAAATTTGTGAAAGGGATGGTTTTCTTCGTAATATGTCTGTTCTGTTTCGGCGGCAAAAACCTTTAAATAGAGCTAATCGCATCATAACAAACAATGATCCATAAAAATGAATAAATAGGGCATTTGTTACTTTGATTACGTAAAAACAAATAGATAGATCTAGACCGGTAACGGTTGTTGTGTCGTCGAAAACAAACAGAGAAAAAGATAAATATTTTTTTTTATGTTTCGATCTAATCAAATTTAAATAATAAAAGATGAATCTATTGGAATGTAAATTCTAAATGAATAATAAATTGATAGTTTATGTACACGTATAAGGTTCGATCTCCTCTGTTTAAGACTAGACCATAAACTTAAACCTTTTTAACTGAAGGAGGAAAAAAGGGATGGGAGAGGCCCCGCTCGAAACCAATCAATAACGAAAACGTGTTTATTCAGAAGTGTGTTGACCTCACTCCCCCATACACTCCCGGACAAAGTGACGAAAACGTAAAGCATCCCGAACGAATTTCANTCTCCTCTGTTTAAGACTAGACCATAAACTTAAACCTTTTTAACTGAAGGAGGAAAAAAGGGATGGGAGAGGCCCCGCTCGAAACCAATCAATAACGAAAACGTGTTTATTCAGAAGTGTGTTGACCTCACTCCCCCATACACTCCCGGACAAAGTGACGAAAACGTAAAGCATCCCGAACGAATTTCAGCATACCGTCGATTACCCTTAGGCTTTCAGTCCTTAAAACCAACCCCAGACAATTCACCTGGGAACCCGAAAACGATCCACAGGTATCACGAACCAGATCAGGCTTAAAGACCGCCAAATGAATAGTGAAAGTTTCTCCCCAGAATTACACAAAAAACACCTTTCTTCACAAGAAAACTTATTCTGGCCCAATGCGAAAATTGATTGGAACCTAGTGTTATGACACAGCAACTGAAGCAATCGAAGACTCCCCTTCCCTGGTCGATCACCTGTCTATATAGAACACAATGGGAGGAATGCCTGGCATGGGACACNGAATTACACAAAAAACACCTTTCTTCACAAGAAAACTTATTCTGGCCCAATGCGAAAATTGATTGGAACCTAGTGTTATGACACAGCAACTGAAGCAATCGAAGACTCCCCTTCCCTGGTCGATCACCTGTCTATATAGAACACAAAGGGAGAAATGTTTTTCAGCTATTATACGAGCATTCGTAATTAAATTTAAATAATAAATAATATTATTGTTTATTCCATTACGGAAGTATTTCAAAATATAGTTTCGCTTATTTGAATTTCCTGAACTTCAGATTCATTCATCATCTGAGTCATAAAACTGTTTTTCTTACCAACAACTTGATTTTGGGGTTATATTAATAAGTATTGATTTTTAATTAAATTTTGACATCAAAGTTAGGAATACTTTGATATGTTAATTGATTGAATTTAAAATGGTTTTTATTTCAATAAAAACATAAACTCTTCAAAATGAAACATTCTCTTCTACTTAAATGAACCTGATGTGAAAAGACTACTATAAGCAAGAAAAGAATATACTTCTACTATTTACGTTAGAATTTTTATTGTTGTCCCATTGTTTAACCTTTGAATGCCAAAATTAACATGAATCTGTAATATTATCTTTGGTCATTCTTCAATTCAATTATTGACATTTTAGTTAAAAGATCTTTGTATTGCTTCTCCGTTTCTTACTAAGAAGTACCCAAATTATGGTCTTGATTAAGAAATGTTATTTTTACTAAATTGTCGTATTTTCTTATAATTGAATTTAATTAATTGCTTTACGCGTATTTTTATTAATTTATCAAATATTATTTATAATTGAGTGAAATTAGAAAAACAATCAATTTTTTGCACTTAATAGTTGCATAATATGGTCAACTTATTGACTGTTTAATTATTTCAATCCACTGTTTATTCGCATTTCTGTGGTTGAAAAATAATAAAATACGTAATCATGTGTCGGTCAGAAGAAGTATTGGCGGTGAAACTCTGCATTATTATTATCAATCAAGAGAAGAAAGTCTGGAGACGGAGACGATGAAAAGGTGAAAATTTTATGTAATTATTCAATACAATTTAATTGGCAGATAGTTTGCTAATAAAAATAATGCGATGCAGTAGCGATTTCCAAACGATTATTGTCTCTATTTGATGCAACATTTAGTGCAAGCGCCCAATTAAATTAATATGCTAATTGGGCGCTTTCATTTGCCCGATAAATGGTCCCATTTTCGGAGCCAGATCGTTAAACACCCCAAAAGCAGAAAGAAAAGGTTTTTTTTGGTTTAAAGTTAAAAGACTTTTGGTGATTGTAAATTTTACTCGATTTTATAGATCGGAATTGTAATTTTTAAGCGTGTATTTGTGGCCATTCGAGGTTATAGAAAATGTGAAATAAATCCACCAGCTTTTATTTCCTAAGGCGATCAGCAATGCTGGTTTTTTGTCCATTGCACCATTTAAGCTGTCCACACACCAGTATAGTGCCCAGCTGGTCTCTTGTTGTCTCAAGAACCAGCATAGTTTTACCACATCTCTTTGTGTTTGTGGTTCTTGATTTCAATTTTTGAAAGGTGATCGCGATCGATCGCGAGAATCAACCTTCTGACGACATAATTGCCTACTTGATTGGATTATATTATAATTTTGCAAACACCACTACTTACCACCAAAAACGGCACAAGAGACCAGCACAAATGCAGTTGCGAAAAAATTCATTTTGGTGGATGTCCTTTAATTAATCACGAAATATTTACAATTTAAATAAAAGTCACTTTTGATCGCTCCGATTCCCCGTTTGCACACTAAAATCGACAACTTGGGCGCACAGCTTTATGGCGAGAGATGCTGCCAAGTCTAGGCACAACTTTGTACTATCGAATGAGTCGTTGGTTATTTACCAAAGTGATAGTTTCGCGTGTGCCTCTACTATGTGGTTCGCCTTATATAAAATTGAAACCAACAAGAGGTATTACCATACCTGTTCGCTTTTAAATTGGTGGTGGTTGTGATTAAGAAAAATGAAAATTTTCGATTGTGGTCGATCAACAACACACAATATCACACCAAGTGAATTGAACGACGCAAAAATTGCAATCACTAAATTTCATTTTGAAAGAATATTGAGAGACATATTAATCAATAACTAACTATTTTTATATTAATTATGAGTTTAAAATAATAACAAATTTCCATTTCAAAAGTTGCGTACAAGGAGATAATGGCAACGTCTTACCTTTTCTTTGATTATTTTAATTTCTATGTATGAGTGGTCAATTAATATCAATTATATGATTAATTTATGTTATTTTAATGATTTTTTTTAAATATCGAACTCAGTAGGCAAAGATGCTGTTCTTTTAATAAAAATTAAAAAAGAGGTTATAATAAAGATATTCCAAAATTGTTTTTGAATCCAATTAAAACCATGTAAAGTTCAATGAACTGATCCAGTGCGTGCTAAATTAATGGTTTACAAACTTTAAATTGCTATTAGATTATCGAATTTTACATTTTAACTCTCGATAAAGTGACAATTTTGTTGAACCAGGCGCCGCCATACCATCCAACCAAGATTACGTTTCACACTGATTTATTAATAAAAAATATATATACACCCTAATGGTATGGTATGGTAGGTTGAAAAGACAGAACCCGTTCGGGGATTATAGCCCTAATTCATATATAAATATATTTATATCATATACAAATATATGAATAAGATCATTTTAACGATGCACGATAAAGTATCAATAGGTGTATGGTGGACAGTCATACGTCCCTCCTCGTATATCGCCCTAGCTTTCCCTTCCTATCACAATTACTGGCCCTATCGCTAGAGATATATATAGTAATAGTTAAAATATGTATTGGTACTTTATGATGGGATAGGAAAAAAGTGATTATTAGGCTCGCCATTCGGCACCGCAAACTAGGGCAGTATAGGCATAGTCACTTTTCAGGAGGGGTTCAATGTTAATAATTTGGACAGTGAATGATGGTAGAGGGAAATAGGTTAGGTTTAGTAAACAGTTCGAAAGGTAAATATTTGATTTATAATATATGTAAGTGTTAGCCCTTATTAAGAGCAAAAATTACACACTTATCTGGCGGTATTGGATAAAAGATTAATTAATAAATACTTAATTATGATAAATAAATTATAACTTAGCTTCGATAATTGTNATTCACTCCTTGGCTACAGTCATCATTGATTTCCAGATCTTAACATACTCAGCATTCCTGATCAGTATGCCCCCATCATTCCAAATTTAGTAAGTTCTGAATAAATGAAACGAGGTCCTGCATTGAGCAGTCAAATATTCTTTTGACTTCCTCCAAGCACGCGTTGAAAAAATTTTTGTTCTCAGTACCACAAAGGGAGAAAAAAGTCTTTTTTTTCCAATTTTCGATTAAAATAAAAAAGATTCCAAAAAGGAGGGACTAACACTATTTGCTTCAACAGCCCCTCATGAGGAGGAATGTATAGGCGTCAGCGTTGTACTTTAGGATTTATGTCGGTAAAAACACTGTCAAGAGAAGTCATTCATACAATCCCCAGTCGGACGGCTCATGAGCCTAAAATCCCAAACCTATACTAACCTAACTAACCAATTGGAACCCAGACTAATAGAGCGAATCTTACACCAGATCGGGCAATTGCTTTTCTGGAAATATAATTGGCCAGTTTTGTATTTTCAAACATGTTAGTCATAAAAATCCATGAAAAATCGACATCCTCAACATCTCTGTTATTTCACTAAAATTAAATAAGTACATCATAATTGTCTTAAAACATAATTAAGTAAACTTATTTTGAATTTATTTATTGCAACAAAAAACAGGTTTAAAAAACTATTGATCTCAGCAATGGTTTCTCTTAGAAAGTTCATTTTATTTATTTTCTAAAAATTCACGGGAGATAATTATGAGTCGGTTGTACTACACGTTATTTAAATATTAGTCTATATGTTCTTAAATCGATTATATGGCAAATACTAAGTTATGGGTGCGGGAACTGGACAATCAAACAGTATAGGGAAGGCACAAAAAGATTTGTCCTCGAAGACTATGGTTGGGATGCGTTCAAGAGGTGATCACGACAATGACAATCCATGGTTTATCGTCTAGAGCAGAAAATGACCTAGAATGGAGACAGGTTGTTGAATAGACTAATGTCCACCGAGGACTATAGAGCCAAAAGAAGAGAGTGTATGGGAATTATTCAAATTAGCAGACCATTTTCAAACCACTTTTATTTTTTATGGACTTAAAAATCGAAAAACCGTTTTTATTCCTTAAAAATCTTTATTTAGAATATAAAATAATAACTTGTACAAAAAGTAGTGTTCGAAAAGTACATAGATTGGGAATTTGGGATAATTCTTGGAATGGAAATGAGGACAAATGTGGGATTTGTTGGAAAAAACAAAGCACAGAAATAACTTTAAAAAATTCAACACACAATTATTAAGTATTAATTAAAAAGTTTAGTTCTTCTTCTCATCAGCTGCGTACCAGTCTTCGCATCCGGGGACATTTTCAGGGGCATCACACCTCTGAGAATCGTCATTGTAGACCTCTCCCACCTGGCATCCCAAATCCCTGGGCTCGACGCCATTCAGGCAGACGTAGAATCGTTGGCAGTCTGTGGGGTGGGGGTATTTAGGATGAGCAACAACCTGTCCATTGGCGTCAGTGCCTGGCTCCTTTGGGCACACAAATCCGTCCTTCAGTTCCTCTGCAATTGGAAACAATTATTAGTTTTGTTCGACTAATATTTAAATTAGAAATTTACTACTCTTGTCCACGCATCCTTGTCGCTGAGCGGTGTCGGGCCAGACACAGTTGCCAGAGTACTCGTCAAAGTGGAGGCCATTTGTGCAGGGTGTTTCAGTGAATTCACCGTCGACACAGTTGTAGTAAATGTTGCACACAGCGGGATCGGGATGGGCGAAGAATCCGTTTCGTCGTGGGCAGTTGTGGTTTCCCTTTGGAGGCTCTGTAAAGGGTTGAAAAATATCATATTAAATTGTATTTCAATCGAATTTGTATCGATATTTTTTAAGCATTCCTATTTTTATATAATAAATATACGAGTAAGAATAAATTTCCCTTTCAATTCCCACAACAAACATGGGGAGTTAACACATCATTGTTAACTTTTTCTTAGAATAGAATAATTGATATAAATCATTCAGGGCCAAAGTGTCCCTAATTGGCATATACAGACCAACAATTTAATAAATAACAACAAAATGTAGGTTAAAGATTGCATTCTAGAATTTTCTCTACCTAATTAACTATCTATTTCTAATATAACTGTAATACCCTCTTTTATACTATGTTTGATCTATACTGCTCTCGTTAGCGGTGCTGGTGCATATATCCAATCCACCTCTTTTAGCATAATAGTAGGTAGGGACAACGCTTATGTGAAGTACTGAATGTGGTGGGCAGTACCCATCACTTGAACGAATAATAATCGTACATCAGAGCGGTGATCATTCATATGATGCTATAACGGGCGGGCTATAACTCATTCATAGGTTGCTTGGTCAAATTTACATTTACCATAAAACGTCTTTAAAATTTCAGAAATAAAATTTGATAGGAATTATTCAAATACTGGATTAAAAATGAATGAAGAGAAAGAGGATGAACAGGTTATATGAATAGCAAAGGACTGAACTTTTTGGGATTTGAATCTAATCCTTTGACATAGTCTGAATACGCAATTAACTGGCAGTAAAATTTAAAATTACCACATTTTATCGTGACTTTATCTTTTTTGTATTAGAGAAATGGCCCCAAATCAATAAAACTGTAAAAAATGTAAAAAATTATGGCAAAAAAATTTTTTTTATCTATCTTATTTGAATCAATGAATCATTCCAATAATTTCCTATTAGTATAAATTATTTAAATAACACCCAATGACAAAAAACGAAACGACAATTTTTATAGACTAGTAGAAATTGTTGAGAACCTTGAAATGTGTCTAATATAAAACAACGGTTTTTTACATAAACACGATAATTATATCTAAAATTGTATGAAAAAACCAGTCGACATTACTACAAATAAAAAGAAATATATGTCACATTCTTTGGAGTTAACTCATTAATGAGAACGAAAAAAATCAATGTTAATCAATATTTAATATTTTAATTTAAATAATTTTCCAATTAAAAAGATTTTTAGACACTAATCGGGCATTCAAAAAATGAATGACGTCACAAAGATAAGAAAACCATTTTTTATGTAGTCTAGACGAATAAATTATAAAAAAATAGAATATAGTACTCAAAATGTATATAAGCTGTTGCCAAGTGTGATTAGATTAAATTTGAAGTATTTATCAAAAATAATAAATTATTTAGATTTGAAAAAGAAGTTTATTAGGTTTTCAACTGAAGGTGATCTAATTTGTCTAAATACCACTACATAACCTCAAAGAATTTGATCATCTATCAATTTTTTTCCATTTTGTAGGTACTTTTAGCACAAATGATTATAATTAAAGATTAAACTACTTACGCAATTCAGTTCGGTCTCCACAATCGACATTGAAGGGTTGATCGCATTTGTTGATCTTCCTAATAAGTTGATCGAACACTAAACCGTCAGGGCACAGTTTCTCTTTGGCAACACCATCTACGCATTCGTAGAATTTGTCGCATTGGATGGGATCCTCATATTGGCCGTCTTTTGGCGGGCATTGGAATTTTTGGGCATAACCTGAAAAGATTCAATGAGTCAATTGATCACGTAAATGTATATCGTCCTGTCAAAGTGGGGCCGTGGGAGAAGCAACTTTCTAAACTTGTGAAATAGCGGCATTTTATATTATCAATTCAACATTTTCGCCCATTACAAACTTGATTTTGGGCGTCGAACACCGCAGAAATTCAATATATTCATGGGTGCAGCAGCATTTACACAAAAAAACTAAAAAGTTGTTCAGCATATTGTGCGAATTTCATTTCATCTGTGCAAAATACGGCCATTAATCATGCCAATTATGAGTTATAAAGTGAGAAACACTTTGAAGGTTAGTGAGGCGGGTGAATTTCCTGACTTTAAATACATGTTCAATGACATTTGGTTAAGTGTTCTGCCTCGTGAAAGTCTTTTCAACAAATCTACACAGGTCAACTATTGTTACTCATTGCAAATTGCACGAATCAAGGTTACGAACAAGCGCAGACTACATAATTGTATCAATGACATTTCAATCTGATCGGATCTCGAGTGAAAATGCAAAACATAACCCCACTTTTTGTATGGATTCATTTTCAGCGAGGCGCAATTTAAGATTGAAAACTGAAAGTTACACAGATGTGTCTCATTGAGGAAAAGTGAAAACTTTCGCCTTCTTCATATGTATACAAAATCAATTTACAGTATCGACCGACAAAATGTTTCCACCGCAAATGGATCCAATATGTATTAATTTATTCCGTAATATTTTTTCTGCTTCCGATACTAAAATAAATAACTTTCAATTTTAAAATTTCACTTTCGATGCCCTGTTGTCGCTTTTTTCTCTCTCATGTCGGTGGTTTCTTCACGAGTGTTATCGTGTCGTATTTTAAGACTGAAATAAGCCAATTAATGTACCAAACTTCTTTCCCTCCAACCAATTTCTTCTCTTTTTAGTGCTGCTGAAGGCGACTTTGGTGACGATCGTGTCGATCAACAAGATCTCCATTTGCTTTTAACATTTCGCACAAAAGTACAACCACTTTTTCTCTCTTCTTAAAACACACAAACACACCTCAGAAAAGTTGCATAACTTCCCAACAACCGGTTTATAAAACGATCGTCGATCAATTCCAGCGCAATGGGCGAAAATGTTTTTGGCGGAGATGATCTTCACAATTTGGCTAGTTTAGGTGATCGTTAATTTTGATGAGCATTAATAATCAGAATGGCATAATGGAATTATAGTTTTGAATTCCGTATATTGCAACATATAATAGCTTGACCGTTAGGTGGTTTTTTAATTCGGGGATCACTAATTAATTCTTGGCTAAAACTAAAACCGTTGATCAGTTAAGAATGGCATTCTGAGGCATTCAAGACACGTATTGGAAAGAGTTAACAAAAAGCCACTTAGTAACGGTGAATAGTCACAAAAATCCGCTATCGATCGCCCGTTTCCTGCCATTATTCAATTCAATTGCATTGTCACTCCTCTTTCGAGGCCCTCTTCTCTGCATACTAATTTCCGAAGATTTTCAACATTTTCTGGGTGTTGCAAGATAATTCCAACTCACTTGCAGATGCAAATAACACAACAGCGAGAACGGCTATGCTCTTCATTTTTAATAACTTTGCACTAATTTTTAACCAAACACACAATAAAACTTAAACAATTATTAACTACGATCCCTCTGGTTGGATTGTGCTGTTCCCAGATCGACGGCCGGTGGACTACTAATCACAAAATACGGCAAACTCTTACTTTTGAGGTGGCTCATTTGTCTTCGCCAGCGAGCTCTTTACATAACAGGTAGTGGAAGACCAACCAGTCTCAGTGCCAAGGAAGAGAGGAGAGGGCGGTTGACGGAAAGAAGGTAAACTCTGCTCGGGCTGGTTTTCCGCATGTCTCGCATTTTCCGTATCATGTTTCCAGAGACACTTTAATGCATTTAATCAATTATCAAGCGTGAGATTTATGTGGGATTTTATGAATTCATGTCATTAGCAAATAGAAATGTAATTCGCAATTTCGGATGGCTAAATTGTAGCAAAATTATACATGATGACTTTACAACATTTAAATCACACTTTATCTTTTGCGTTTTATTGTTAAAGATAAAGTTAAATATTTTCTTTGGTTTGTGCTTCAATAAAAACTAAATCTCTTCAAAAGGAAACATTATGTTGTTTATTATACAAAATTTCATGAATGAAGCTGACATGGAAAGATTACTATAAGTAAGAAAAGAATACAGTTCATTGATACTTTCAGTGCTGTGTTTTTAATATTTGATTAATATTTCCATTCGTATTATGAAAAACTTATGTTTCAAATATGTAATAAAGTATTAATTTAAAATATATATCTATATTTTTAATCATAACGAAATTAACTACTAACTGCTGAGATTAGGAATAATATCAATTGTTTCTCGACATTCTCGTATTTATTTTCTTGTCACATCGGTCTTACCTCCTTGCTGAAAAAGCACTCTTCTCTACGTTTAGAATCAAGACATGCATTTTATTTTTTATTACACGAAATATATCTTTAAAAATCTTTTTGAAATTACAAAAAAATTGTTATGGTATAATGTTGCCATGTTTAGCTTTCGCAGATCAAAATAACTGGCTTTAATTATTCAAACTGCGTACAGAAAATGACAGGAGTTGTTCTATGTGACCTAAAATTAATATCATGGGTATTTGTGCTACGGTTAAAAATCAGCCATTTTAAAATCAGGAAATGAGTGGGAAATACTAGTCGAAAAGAGAGTTTTTCATCGTTTCCGAGTTGAATATTGGATTTTACATTCGATCAGAACATAGTTTGTTATTTCTATCCTCTTAGTGTAATCATGGTCGCATGGATCCGCCTATATAAACAAAATATGTAGAATCAAATTGCTACCGAATTTTGACTGAGACACATTTGTTTATTTCTTTTTTACAAAATAGCAAAATTTATACATGAAAAAAGTGACTCGATACAAATTTTTTTTAGAAAATTGAAAAATATACTGATAGCTAATCATACATTGAAGTTTCACTATATTCAAATATATAGGCATAATAATTTATTAAAAATAATTTGCATGTCATGTTTCAAAATATTCATAACGGTCCATACCATACATTTTCGTACAAAAGCTGCATTTTTCAAAGCAAGTTTTTTGCTGGATTGGAATTCAAAAATGTTTATTTTCTCCACTCAAGTAATCGCTTACAAATAAAAAGAGTTTTACTACATTTACCGAAAAATGATTTGAATTTGGTTTTAGGTGTTAAGTAATTGGAAATATTGGTTATAAAAAAGTGATGAACGAACGCGCGCACACACAAAAATGCAAATGGTCAAGGTTTCATTTCGCCACAATCTCGATTTAATGGGCTTCTGTCTATTGGAGTGTGGAAAACTGGATTTCGATTCAGTTTTTTGGTAGGTAGAGGTCCATCGTTGTCGTCCATCTACCGGTTCACACTACTTTTCAACTCTTTTATATAACACGAAGCAGCACACAGGGAAAGCAACAGACTGGTCTGTAGTAAATCTGGACTGGATTATTAAATCATGGAACTTGTTTGTCTTCAAGATCGACTGCCGTTGTGCTTTCGTCAATCAATTTCGCTTCAAATTTCATGCCGCTGGGATTCCGCAAATTTGTCGGGGAAGGTGAACTTGAAAACATTTTTACAGGTGAATTTTTCTGGTCCAAATCCGAAAATGTCACAGATTTTTCGCGCCGCATTCCCATCGAGGTGCTCGTGGTAGAGACGGATGATTTCAGTCCTTGCTGCCGCAGCTTCTTGTGGTCATCGTATCTATAAAAATAAATCCGATGAAACTGATTTCCAAATTTTATTTTTGATTAAAGGTTAAGCTAAAAATAAGATAAAATACATAAAACAGGTTTATGTTCGTGGAAAATTACAATTGCTTAAGTCTCCAGGTTAATTCTTTTTAATACAACAGTTTCCAATTATGAATGGAGAGAAATTGGTGTAAATATTAACATTGGGGAAACTTAATTAATAAACTCATTACAAAATTCACAACAAAATCATTACTATAGAACGATAATAAAATTGAGCTTTAAGGTAAAATTGGGAGAGATATCATACTTCTTGAAAGGAGAGCTGAATACAATAAAATGAAAGATGTAGTAAATTGGAATGCTTTTAACATTGAAGTCTAAAATTATATAGATTATTATCACATCAATACATTTTGGCTGGGGCTGTATTTAAAAAATGGCCGTTGGAAGTTTGACAACTTTTCTAGCATGATTTTGAGAGATGGCCGTAGAGTAATTTTACATTAATTATAATTTTTTTAGTTCATTTTGGTGCATAATTTCTTTTTCGTGACTATTGTAATCTGAAAAGTACTTTTTGCAAGTATTACGATTTTTACCAGAACAACAATTAATTAAATCAACCATTTTTTTATTTTCTCTTTTCTTTATTTTTGCGATTGCCAAAACTAAGTTTTTTTTCGGTTTACTGGATCCATTGTTACTAATGTATATCTTAAATAAGAATATAATGCAAGAAAATTTGCAAATAAATAATAGTGTGGCATCTCTCCCAAATTGATGGAAGAGATACCATAGCGCTCAAATTATTATCGTAAAATTGCAAACATAATAAAACACCAACCAACTCTTTAATAACAACCAAAGTAACACATTATACCAAAAATTACAATACTTTCTCTTTGTTTATATAAATTATGTTAACTGAGTATAAGGTCTCAGTTAACATAATTTTTATAAACAAAACACAAAATTTTTACCATAATTCAGCAACAAAATATTTATTGTTAAATATCACTTTAAATTTTAAAAATTTAATACTATAGACAAAGTATTGACAAGGCGTTTAGCTTCCATTAAGAGCTTTGAAACACAGAAAAAAATTTGCATCTATCTTCTACCCACCCTACACAGGGAGTATGTCGTCTCTCCCTCTGTGGCATCTCTCCCAAGTTTACCCTATGTAATTTGATAGTGATTTCAACTAATTAAAAGCATTTAATTTATTTGTTTTTGTTGCACAAAATTTATTTCTGTAATATTTGCTCAGACAAAGACGTTTTGAAGGCCCTAATGTTCAATATTTTATTACCGATCTAGAGTTTTTCATTATCATAGTTTAAAGCATTTTATCATAATATTTATTTGTGCCTGCTTATCGGCGATGGTTAATATAAGGATGTATGCATTTTTAAACAAAATTACAGAAAAATCTAACAAAAAGTATCGATATTTTTTTCTTCAAAAATTCAAAAACTTATCTTTCCCAAAACCATTTTTGGTTTTTATCATCAGTTGGTAATGAGAATCAATATCTTTTGTCTCTTATTTGAAAAAAGAAAATTTTTATACCATCGGTTTGAACAATAAAAAATTCACAACGAAACTGAGTTTGATGAAAATCTTTCATGTAACATAAGTCACATTATTAAAACAAAGAAAAAGCACTAATGTTTTAAAGGATTCCTTATAGCTTAGTGCTTTAAACCGTCTTTGACAGAAGAAGTATATGTGCTTTAATGTTAAGTTATGTGATCAATATGAGATTCATATTCAATCAAAATTGGGCATTAAAAATACATTCAGTCTACAAATAAGAAGAATACACGGTATTATTATAATTTGCAAACTAATAAATAAAGTTATTTTTACAATTTGTGATATGGATGAAAAAGAGTAAAATATTCTGAAATTCTAAAAATCTTTGAACTTTATTATAATTCATTTTGAAAATGCATAAAGTCTTCTAGTAAACATGTCGATATCATTATTACAAATACCAGGACCTACTTTAAACACTTAAACTAAGTTCGTGATTAAAAAAATTGTTTTTAATATCACTTGACTTATCATACTTGTTGTATAAAAAAGCTCTTATAAATAGTTTTGGTGACTCTATAAAACCAATGATGAAAATATTCAAAAATATTTCAAACTTAACACACCTAACTAACTGTCACATTTCACTAGTGTTTATAAATTGATTAATCAGTCTTAAGATAACTTGTTATATCTAAATATAATACCAATGTAAACAAACAACTTATCAAGTTCGTTCCAATTNTATTGTTTTAATAAACAAACAACTTATCAAGTTCGTTCCAATTTTAGTAGAAATTAAACTGCAAGTTTTTAGTGCAATAAAGCAACTTTTATGACTTCTAATCATAAATGTTTTAATAGTATTATCCAATGCTACTTACGTTTCTCTGTGAACAAAGCTCGCACTGCAACAGCTCTTGTTAATGATCTCCCTGATTTGACGTCCTCGCTGTTTAATCTGTAGCAAAGTCAGAGGCGGTTTCTCTTTAAGGTCTTTCAACCGGTGTAGATGATCTTGCTCGAAAGAATCAAAGTCCCACCTGTCCGACATTAAGTCCTTCACCACGATATCACGCACAATTTCTTGTCTCTCAACCTTCCCTTCCTCAACCGGTAGCAGCCTTGATCGAATTTTCGCAAAATCAGTGTTTATCTGTGCATAGTTCTTTTTTATGGCTTTCTTTTTTAACGAATCGTAAGCCCGCTTTTGCCGAATCGGAACAGTTTTTTTCTTCAACTCATCGGGGTCGATTTCCTGCATTTTTATCATAATTTGCATAAGTCTCTTTAGATTCATTTGGTTCCATTTCTTTTCTAATCTTTCTGGTAGATCAAAAACGAGTTTCTTTTTCTCCCTTAGGGCACGTCTTCGTTGCTCTTCAGCCTCTTTTCTTTTGCGAAACTCTTCATCTTCTTTTTGTATTTTTAAACGCAATTCTTCATTAGCCTTTGTCTCAATTTCTAACCTCTTTTTTGCTTCTATTATGTCCTTATATCCTTCATAGTATTCATCCTGCCATTGTCTTAATTGCTTCTTCCTGGACACCTCCTCGTCAATACATAGCTTAAAGTGTTCCATTTCGAAAAGAGAAAACTTAGTAAAAGTCTGTGGAATGGAAAAGATTCGGATACTGCTGTTGAAGTCTCCGATAGCAATAACATCTTTATTTAATTTTATATTAGGTTGACTAAGAATTGTCAAAACCTGACCACTGATGCTTTCTTCTAAACAGGGATCTTCTGTTTGGGATAAAAGGTCCCATATTTCAACACTTCCATCTATACGAGTAATAAATAAAATGGAAGGACGATTTACGCTCCAGAAGCATGAAGTAAGAGATACAGGGCGCTTTCTCCAGTAAATAGGACTCTCCAGATAGTCACTCATCCAAATTGAAACCACTTGCATTCCTACAGCTGCAAAAAGAGTCGGTATCAAAGGGTTTTTAACCATACAAACGATAGGACCATCATGAATTTTTGTAAGGGTTTCCAAGTTGGGTTTATCCTGTTTTGAGAATAAAACCGCTGGATCTGGCTCAACGGCTTTCCACTTGCACAAAACTAAGTCTCCTAGAATTGTTGATGCTATAAGTTCGTTATTAAAAGTCCCTTCTTCGTCATCCTCTTGAGTGAATTCTTTCTCGTTTTCGAAAGGACTTTCTTTACCTTCATATTGATAGCGCTTAACCAAATTTAAGATTCTGTCATCAGTCTTAAGACCATACATAAACTTGGCATCGTTTATAATAAAGTCTGATATGGGTAGTTTTAGGACTATCATAAACTGAGGTCTAAATTTGGAGTCATATTGAGAAAATCTAGTTTGATTTTTCACTACAAACTCTTGAGTTTGTTTCTTCTTTGTCGGTGGTTTTTTCTCTTCTGGTATCAAATCCAAATGTGCTAGATCCCAGAAGGCTATAGTCCCATCAATGGATGAAGTTACGAAGTATTGGAAAGTCTTATCAGTGCTCTCAGCTAATTGTCCAGTTATATTCAAGTACTGAGAAGAATGAAGCCATTTAATTTGGGTTATTCTTTCATTTTGGGACAATTCCAAATTACTAATTGCAGATCTTTTCACTATATTATTTTTATGGCTATGCTTAGTCCAGTTTAGAAACTTCCTCATATCTTCCCGGGATTTGGCTTGGTTTACAGTTAGATATTCTTCGTGTTCTGCCTCTTCTAGAACGCCCTTAAGGTCCCAAATAATTATTTGTCCATTAGCTAATCCGCCAATCATTGTATCAGGATCCAGAGGGTGAAAAGATAGGATAGACACTTCTCTAGGTGACTCAAACTCTAATTTGTAATCCAAAGACTCGTCAAAACCCCACATAAAAACGAAATTAGGTTGAAGCACGATCCGGTTTACGGGGTCTACATTTTTCTCTTGGGGAATATCCGTGGCTAAAGTGGACCACGAATAAGAACAGACAAACACTCCAGAATATTTTGGATGCCAAGCGATTGAAGTTGCAACACGTTTTCCAGTTTTTGCAATATTCGCAAAACAAAACTCTTCAGTTAAGTAGGGCTTTTGAAATTTGGGAACTTCTACTTTTCCAATCGACTGATAATCATTTCGATACAAGTCGATCTGATTGAACTTGAGAGTTCTTATCAGTTCACTTATTTGTTTCGAGACCACAATTGGCTTTTGCTCAACAGTTTCTGGTTCAATAATAGACTGTTCTTCTTCTAGCTCCTCTTCTTCAGCTGTTCCCTGTTTTTCTTGCTCTGATGATTCTGGAACGGCTGCTGGTTCTGGTTCTTTTACTTCCTCCTTGGTAATTTCGTACAAGTACTGGGTCCAAAAGTTGGTCGGAAATGTCGGATCTGTCTGTTGTTCTACGGTTAGTCTCAGTCTATCCGATTGGACAGTCATATCTATCTGCTTTCGACGAATGTTTTTATACTCTGTCTCTCCAGGAAGCAGTTCCATGTACCCATCACGAACGTCTGTAGAAAGGCGTTGGGTAAAATTGACATCTCGGCTCTGGTTTATTGGGTAAACAGTTTGTATTTCTACGACCACGGAATGGGATGATGTTTTGGAAACCAGGTCCTTCTTCTTTAATGCTAATTGACGAGGTTTCTTTTGGAGAGCCCTCTTTATTTTAAATCTCTGACATATCTCCAATTTTTCGATTAATTGGGTGGCAATTAAAATTGACTCCAAGTCGTCGTATACAATAAATATTCCATCGTCGTCCTGGAAATGATTTATAATTTATTAATTTTATTTAGTGTTTTGTTATTTTAGTAAATTAACTATATAAATTTATTTTAATAAGATTATCCAGCCTTGTTTTTAACAAGACCTTATGCATTTTTAAATAAATTATACTAATATCTTTCTTTTTATTCAAAAATATTTTTAATAACCAAATTTTTATTCTTGGTTCCTGTCTACAGTTACTACGTGATGTAAAGATTTTATGTATTTCTTGTATTACATATATTATCTTTTTTCATTTGCATAACCACATGCTTGGTAAAGAGATTTAATATGAACATTGGGCATTTCAAAAATGTTCGGTCAGTTTATGAAATTATTCACCACTAAACTTTTGTTATATGAATTTGGTTAATTAATACTTTCAAGAATTCTTTAAAACACTAGTACTATAAAAATATCTTTGACAGATGATTAGTGCAATTAACTACTACGAGTAAAGCAAAATAAAATTAACTTTAATTTAAATATTCGGACTTTAATTTGAAACATAAATAGTTATTTGCTATTATTGGTTTTCACAATTTTATTAAATTGTAAATAAAAAAATATAACTCAAAGAATAATAGAAGAAGGATGAATGAAAAATGAAAAAATAAAAATTCAAAACGAGTGCAATATTTTCTGGCTTATAGTAATTATAAGAGCTTCATTTATAAAATTTGGAATTAGAAAACTATATTTCATTTAGAAAGAGTCATGAAACTGCCTATTAATTAATAATATCTACGAATAAAACCACTTACCTCTCGAAAATAATAAAACCCCACAAGAACTGTATCATTGCGCTCTAATGAACTGAGTTTTCTTCTTANAATTATAAGAGCTTCATTTATAAAATTTGGAATTAGAAAACTATATTTCATTTAGAAAGAGTCATGAAACTGCCTATTAATTAATAATATCTACGAATAAAACCACTTACCTCTCGAAAATAATAAAACCCCACAAGAACTGTATCATTGCGCTCTAATGAACTGAGTTTTCTTCTTAGAGTCTCCGTTTCTAGTGTGTTATCGGTTAAATATTCTTCTAACAGTTCTTTTTTCACAATTTTCCATGGGTTTTCCGCAGACACATTAACTCCTATTTCCAATTCCAACTCTTTCTGTAAGTCATAACTAAAAGAAGAAATAAAATAATTGCAATAATAATTCTTGTAATTTTAGGTATTTACTCGAGATATATTTTTGTATAACTCAGTTGATTAAAAAGAATCTCCTTTGCTTCTTCTTCGGAAAAATTGGTAATCCTTCTGAACTCATCGTCATCTGAATCCTCATCGGAAGATGAGGGAAAATCGATGATATTTTCCTTGATAAATTGGTCCAAAGCTAATTCCCTTTCGTTTAATGGCCTAAAATGAGAAAATCGCTAGGAATTTTTAATGTACTTGATCAATTTAATTTTTTACGTTTGATCCACTAGTGTTTCAACAGCTCCTTCCTCCATTTTTAAAAGCCGGCTTCTAACTTTGTTTAAAAAATAAATAAAATAAGCGTTGCCTTAGCAATTGAAACGAATTTTAA
>JXOV01003119.1:0-29172 GCA_001014945.1 Clogmia albipunctata
CGAAGGACAATTAGTAAGAATTATCAGTTATTTATGGACTAAAGACAACATGAGAACAAGCTGTGAGGGTGCTTTCTACCTGCACTGATAATCGCTCATTGAGAGTTGAATATAATTTAGAAACTCCATCCCTCGATAATTTAGCAGTGCTTCTCTATTAACCACTAGGAAATACATTTTCCTCAAACATGCATAAATTCATCTTGATTAATCAATGAAAAAAGTATTAACTACGTATTAAACTATACAATAAAAGGAAAAAAATTTAAAGATTGGCCAAATGAACGTACTTACCCGCCTAATAGCCGATGTGGTAATGCATCCGGTTGCCTCTTTGGGGCCATGGGTTCGATCCCTGGGCGGATAGGATTGACTTTTCAACTTCCTTTTTCAGCTGGTCTAGGTGCTATTAATTGACTAATAATACACCGAAAAAACAGTCATAAAAAGTCTAAGCCCGTTGGTTGATGTTTAGACTTCCCATGTTCCTTACAGGAATTGAAAGGGAAATTTATTAAATGAACGTACTTATTATTAAGAGTCCATTATCATAGAATAACGATATATATAAATAATAAAAGTTCAATTAATTTAAACTTATTAGAATTTGTAGTTCTCTTTTTTACATATTAAAATTTCTTTACTGGTCTTTATAAATCAGTTTCCAAATAAAAGATAGATTTATTTAAGTATTTTTTTGNACGTACTTATTATTAAGAGTCCATTATCATAGAATAACGATATATATAAATAATAAAAGTTCAATTAATTTAAACTTATTAGAATTTGTAGTTCTCTTTTTTACATATTAAAATTTCTTTACTGGTCTTTATAAATCAGTTTCCAAATAAAAGATAGATTTATTTAAGTATTTTTTTGCAATTTATAGAAAGATAGTATTAATTGAATATCTAAATTTCGTAACATTCTATTTAATAAATTTAACTTGAATGGTAAATTGATTCTATATATTTTATGCATTTTTTTACGGTATTCATATTTTAAAAAAACCCACTAGTGATTTAAAGAATTCTTTAGAGAACATCTGATAACAAAAAACCTATAAGGCTTAAAAAATATTAATTCAGTTATATCAATTTTATTAAAATAAAATGCATAAATAATGCCATTGAAACATATTGTCAGTACTAAATATCAAACGTTTATTTAGTTCATTACTCCAATAAAACTGTTCGATCCAATAAAACGTAAATTAGTGGAATCCGATTTAGCATCAATCAAATTGAATTGTGATTGAGTTTATCGATGTCATACATCAAATTACGGCTCTAAAGTGCAGTTTGTGTCGACTGGGTTGGCGAATCTAGACATATGTTTGGCGAGTTGGTGGCTGGCTGGCTAAACATAGATAAATGGACGTTGTTGCCCAACAGCAGAGAGTGTGACCGGGAATAAATTACATCTCGATAGTAATCATCATAATGTAATTAATGAACTTTAGAATTAGGCAAGCAGCGAAATGCAATGTGTGCCACCAGCAGATAAATATGAAAAGTTGTTGTTTCAGATTAACATTATTATTGGCGCTTATATAACCCCTTTTAGCGATTCGAATTGTTGTCTCATTCAGATGTTACATATTCGGCTAAATTCAACTTGCAAGGGTTATTATCCAACAGGATTACCTAGAAATTGGCATTGTGCGAACGTAAATAGATACACTGCGGTCGGTGTGTAGGAGGCTAATCTTGGGTTCATTTGTTGATTAACAAATTGCAAAAAAATAGATGTGAAACTTGAAATTGATTATGCTGTCAGTGTATTTATGAAATTATGATCGACTTGGGAATTCAATCTATTCCACCAATTTATTGGCCTACAATAAATTGATTGAATAATTTTCTCCCAACATCATTCAGTGTTTGATTAATTTGACGCCCCCTTGATAATCATAAATTTTGTACTTCTACCGAGGCCCATTATCATTGGAAAATATTGATCGTCTCGATTTTGATTTTGGTCTTTATATTAAAATAAAATACTCATATATAACACTTCTATGGCAAAACAAAACGTAAAATAAATGGAAACAAACAAAGAAATCTGAATATTCCATAATTTATGTTTGATGGTAATTTTTAATCGGAATTGTTAACGAGGACACAACAACGACCCTTGTCCTAAAAAAGGGTTGAATAATAAAATTCGAAATGTCAAGGTAACACAAATCCTTTAAATATCTACTTCTTTAAAAAAGCAATTTATTAATGAATAATTTCCTAGTAATTATTACCAAATTTATTACTAAAAGGGTTCAGAGAAAACAAGCTTTCTAAAATTACATGTCGCATTGAATTTATTCGAAAACAATACAATGTTGAATTAAATTAGTGAAGGAAGGCGGATACCTTGGCGACTAAACAACTCTCGTGGGTGGAATTGATGTCAACCTAGTACTTGAATTAGCGCCAGACACTCAAAATAGACAAAAGAAATAAATAATGAATTGTTTAACTTGTTTTAGTTCAACCCTCGGTTTTTGTTGTCTATAAATATAAAATAAATATTTATCATTAATCTGTAAAGTACCATTAAATTGTCGTCAATTTCTTCATTGCTTGCAATTTCTATTAAAATTGCGCAGTATGTTCATATTTTAATTGTATCCAGATAGACTTTTATTGAGCAATCAGATTCGAGTTAATTTGTACTCGCTCTCATGCAATGTTTACAAGTCATCGGTGGCAGCAGCTAAACAGCCTCACCTCTTCATAAGGTTAATATTGTAATAATAAGAAAAAACGTCGGAGATTGCGAAAACGTTTTGCTGTATTTGACATCGTATTTCGCCAATACTTTTGCGACCCATATTGACACATTTATTCCTTCCGAAATAACATTAACAAATCATTAATTATATGCACCGATATTGAAATGAACTTGGCCAGTCATTGGGAAATTGAGTAAATGTGAGAAAATTTCAAAACGTATCGTGCTCTTAAATAATAAATTTGTAATTTAAAATATTTTTCGTTAACAAACGATGAAGAATAATATCAGTTTTAGAAATACAGAATGGATAATTACAAAATTAAGGAAAGCCAAAATTGTAAGTCATTAACATTCGAGCTGTCAATTAATGTTTAGAGCTGCCTACGTTCAAAAACTGAAATGATTTCATTGCAAGCATGTTACTATTTATTCGGGTCAGATTACATAAAAATCGATTTTCTTACATAAGGCAACTGTACATGCATCGATTATGTAAAGAACTTTGCACAGTAGCAGCAACAGATTCAACTTTGACAAGTCGTCACATCACTAATATTGGCCAATTTGAAGCTATTACCTTCAGTGAAAATTATAGCACCCTTTGTCAGTTAGTTAACTGCGCTTTGAAAAGTAGTAATAATAGTAACTTGTGACTAAAGAGTATCCAATGGATTGGTGGCAGTTGCTTTATTCCGAGAATAAAGGTGCTCTGAGAAAATATTGCACCAGGTGTGGAGATTGGAGCAGTGGTGGTTTCGTTGAGTCAGGTCGCTTCCGTTTAGCTTTCCGACGCCCTCTTCTTTCCCTTTGCGGACCGTAAAGTGGCCATAATTTACTGGTCTATTATCGAGTCGCTTTGTCTAGACGTGTTTAATTTAGCGTCATGGTTAGTAATTGAAGAGAACAATTGCGAAATGCGAGAAGAAAAGAATGAAATTTACGAATGGCTTTTGTTGAATTAAGATTACTTCTCATTTTGGTTTCCTGCTAAATTTAACTGATTTTGATTTTTGGTGCTAAAATTTTTTTGAAAGTAACCACAAAGTAAACTTTAAGATATACTTTTTCGAACAAGATTCCGCAATTCTTGACAAAATCCAATAAATTATGGTGACGTAATACAAATGAAAAATGTACATAATTTTCTAGAAATTTTGTTCCTAACTGGGCAGTTGATTCATTCTGGGTGATGAAACGTGTCTGGCTGCAGGTTCTCCACTACAAATTGCGAACACACCGCAGAAGAATCACGTGGACCTGCTGACAAAGGCGCATGAGCCAGACATAAAACCATTCCTACGCCAATTTCGCTTTTCTACGGGCCAACGTGTTTTGAAATTCTTTTCATAACTCTCGGTCTCAGCAACTCTCCTCTGTGCTGCCCAGTGAGCAGTGCCGTGCTGCAAATTAATCGCCGGAAAATCAGTTACAGCATTAGACATGTAAATAGTAGTTTAATTGACATTTTGTCAATATTAACGAGCGCCATTAAATGTGTCAGTGTATTTGGTGTGTAGGTTAGGAGCTGAAAAAATAGACATGGTGACGGATGAGAGAGGGGTGCTAAATTAGATTATTAAAACTGTCGTTCATTGTTTCGGCTTTTGGAGATTTGTTGTATACCAGTAAATGGGTATTTGTTACCTAATCAAAATTGGAGCTCACTCTTTTCAAACTCTCTTCGAACTATCTCTCTCATCAAATACTCTGTATTTAAAGTTCATGACCGCGCGTATCAAAAGGAAGAGATGAGAATTTGTGGCATTTGTCCGATCACTCCACCAAATCCACTCTCCTCTGTCTATTATTTGAGCCATTTACACGTGCACAATTCTCTGAATTTTATCGGCTGACATTACATAACTCGAACGCGCCAAAACTCGAGGCTGGTCGAATTAGAAATTCAATAAAATTCTCAAGGAAATACCCGATGGGATTCCGATAGTTGTAAACGCACGCAAGACGTCGTTTGCCATCCGAGCCACTTGTCATCGACAATCACAGGCACGTACTCAACGTGTTTAGTCAAATTAGTGAGCCCGAGCCACGTTCTCGGTTCTTCGTAGGCGATTCTGAGCCGGTCGACTTCAATCGAAAGTGACTACAGGGGGATTAGAAGAGAATTCGCAAGTTCCTCCTCACGATCTGTTACAACTTATTGACAATGTGCCAAAATGATTGAAATGCTAAATCTTTGTACCAGACGATTCCTAAACATTTACGTTGTCGGGCTTAATTTCAGGTTTGCTCTGCCAAAAGCAGTAATTTCAGGAAAGAATTTGATTGCTACAAAATTATTCGTGCTTAGGTACAGAATACGCTAGAAAATTGTATGATCAACTTTGGTCGCTCGGCCGTTTATTTGTCCACATTTGTCCGAGGTATTCCAGGATACTTTTTTATCTTTAGTTCCACTACCACACCTTATAAGTCACTGATTGGCGTTCGTTATCGTTTGCTCTAGTAAATACAAAAGCAAATTATAAAACATGAACATATTTAACAATATTTTTCCACACTTCTTTGATAACAAATTTTAAAATAGTAATAATTGAGTAAAAGAATACTTATATTTTTATACATGTGCAGTTGCAAATAAATAAGTCACTTAAAATATAGAGAAAATTTATTTCAAAGTTTACACGTTATTTTGCATAAAAATTGTAACACGTTAAGTGTCATTTTCAAACATTAATATTGTCAACATTGTATAAGTTATGCAATTATTTTAAACAAAAATGNTTTTTTTTTTTAATTTTAGCAATAATTGAGTAAAAGAATATATTTATATTTTTATACATGTGTAGTTGCAAATAAATAAGTCACTTAAAATATAGAGAAAATTTATTTCAAAGTTTACACGTTATTTTGCATAAAAATTGTAACACGTTAAGTGTCATTTTCAAACATTAATATTGTCAACATTGTATAAGTTATGCAATTATTTTAAACAAAAATGTTATAAACAACCATTTATTTGTATTGTGTGTGAATTTGATTAAAATCCGACAACTTTTATTTTATTAATATAAAGATATACCTTTCTCATTATGAATCACAACAACGATAGGATTATGGTTTATGAAACTACTCACCAATTTAATATTTTTCATATTTTCTTTTCTTTATAATCAAAGCAACATTTATTGATAAAAATGGAATCTCTTATAAGGGAATAAAAAACTTATGTTTTAACAGTCATTAACAAATAAACGTTTAAATTTTTCTATTTAATAATAATAATAAAATTATTATTCTCAATTGTTCTGCTAAAAATTTAAATTTCGATAGTATTTTTAAATTTTAAATCTAATATTTAACTAATTATTAAAATTTCAAATATTTAATGTACCATTAATCACAATTTGATAACTTTTTAATTAAAACTTTTTCTTACATTTTATAATTGCCTTGAAATAAGAAACACATTTTTGGTTTTAACTAAAATGGAAGAGAAGATATATGTTACAGTCATATGTAATCCTTGAAGAAAAGTTCCATAATTCAAGTTCACAAAGTTTGAGGATATCCAATTGACAACTTTATGGTGGTTCCAAATCATAAACTCTGCAGTTCCGTAAAGTGTCACCATTAGTCAGAATTTAAATGCCATCTGCAGTGGCAGTTACATTAATCTGGCACAGGCGAATCTTAAGTTTAATGTAGCACACGAGCTTTGGAGTTGTGGAACCGTAGCTTGGTTGTAAAAATATGGTTTTCATAAATACTACACTTTGCGATATATTAAACGAAGCGCAACTGTAGAATTTACACCTTCTCGAAATGAGGTTGAAGGGTGGAATTGAATACTTTATTTGTTCACCTAGGTTAGTTCCAAAGCAATGCGACTTTTAAATGAAGAGGTCGAATTTGATGGAAAAAATTTATTTTTAAAACTTTGAAAGTGTTGCTCAATAAGTCACCTGAGCCACAGCAGAAGCCATAATGATAAATTACGAGTAGCACAACGAATAACTAAGAACGTTTTATTGCCAAAATTGGCAACATCATCCTCGATTTTTGTTCACATTTAGGTTCATTGGGAAAATGTTATGTATGGTGTGGTCTGGAACTGTTGCTTCGAATGGAGGCAGAAAAAGTTGGCTCACCCATTGAACAGTAGGTGGATAATAGAGGATTTATTGGAAATTACTTTTGTGCAAAGTTGGCCATTAATTGTGAGACATTAAGCTACAGGTAGCAACATTAGTCTTTGTAATTTTAAAATGGATAAATTGTAACGACGTAAGTTGTTTTGTAAGTCAATTAGAAATTAATGAAATTATAATGATTGATGGGATACATAATTTCATTCAATTTACGATTTATTTATAATTGATGAATAATTAATATCGCTTAGTTGTATATGTCCTGTGACTTTATTTATTTAGACATAATTAGAATCATTTTATCCAAGTTCCACAGCTGTGATTATATAACAAACAACAATCTTTGAAAACAACAGAGTTCTCCGCTCTATCACCATCACAATAGCCCACTTTGGGGTGAAATAGAAGCGCATGTGTATCATTCAATATTTAAAACACTAAACATTGTGGGGAGTACGCAACTGGAGTGGGAGAGAGAGTCGTATTTGGCGATGGCCTGACCATGGCTTTAATAATAAAACCTCGACCGAAAAGATATTCTTTCCTGCAACCAGAACACATACATCCAAATAGTAGTAACGAGGGAATTCTCTGTTTTACACCCCATATTTGCTCCAGTTTTACATAACATGTCCACAGAGCGCATTTCTTCCGGTGACAAATTGGAACGTGTTCCTTGTACTCATTAGGCCTGAGGCCACTTGTTCTCTACCCAACTGCTTATTACCAAAGTTAATGGGGAAAGATGGCCATTAGAAAAGACCTATTGATTTTCTGACCAAAGTTTGTGTTGTTACGGCATTGTGACGCATTTTCACTGGTTCATTGGATGTCGGCCTTGGTTATTAATGGTCATTTTGGCCAATTTTTGGCATAGCTTCACGAATTTTACGCCAACCTGGCTGATTCCGTTGTAATTAATTTCACTTGACGATCCCTCCACCTAGCCATAAATAATAGGCCGTCTGAACTGGGAGATATATGTACTTTTGTTCGCTTTGGGAGCGAGAGGAGTGTATGGATTCGCAGATAAAATTTCATTATCACACATTTTTATTATGCAATTTGTTGAACCACGTTCCTGAGAGCATCCCTGGAAATATGTCTGAAATAGTTAGCGTGGCTCGATTATTTATTGCGTTCGGTGTTTAAGTTAAAATTTTAATATTTATTTACTGGGTTACAGTTCAAATTTATTCCGGACACGTACCAAACGTACAAATTCCTCTGGCTCAGCCGTTTTACTCGGAAAACAAAAATAAGGAGTCGTCGCTCTGTGTGCAAACATATGGAAGGAAGAAAGAAAATTGGGAGCACGAAGACGATGCCGACATTGATAAAAGAATATCCTGGCCGTATCTTACAGTGGGTTTATATCAGACAGACAGAGAGCTTTTTATCTTAAATTTTCCATTTACTGTAGAAAAAATAACCCCCCTAAATTTCAGAGAATTTCTCACAGGGATTTATGAAATATTAAAATTTATTTCCCAGAACCAACAGCGAGTTTCCACTGGTTACAACTTGTGTCGTTTGTTCAGGGACGACCAAGACAACTACATACAATGACCAAATCCTCTTCCCGCCCTCCCAATTGAACCGAGTACTCGGTCAGTTCTACTGAAATGTGCAAATTTATTGCTCATAGCGAACCTCGGCTGCCTCGATTTAATACAACACAACAGCACTTTATCGCTCTTAAATGCTTATTTTACTCATCCTTGCTCTATTATTTTGCCCAAGAAGGGAAAGTCACTTTTTTGTTTTTATGGTTAAAGCCGAACAAAGAGTGTTAATGAGTAAAGTATTCTGTATAATTGATTCAAAATATACGTTAATTTGAGATATATTAAAACTTGAATATATTATTGTTCACATTATTATTTTGTATCTTTGGTTATTATCAGATCATTGTACATTAATCCTAATTGAACTAGATATTTCNTTGTATAATTGATTCAAATTATACGTTAATTTGAGAAATATTAAAACTTGAATATATTATTATTCACATTATTATTTTGTATGCATATCTTTAGTTATTATCAGATCACTGTACATTAATCCTAATTGAACTAGATATTTCCGAATAAAATAATAAAGATAATAATTTTATTCACAGCTCAGAATTAAAAAATGAAGTGCCTACTTAGACTTCCATACCTTTCAATAAAACACTCCACTTCATTGGATAATAAAAATTTATTTTATCCCACAAATATCGCTTTTTCAAAAAATAAGATTTGTGTTTGTTATAGTGTATTTATTTTCAAAAAGTAACAAGACTATTTACAGTATTTAGATTAGATTCCATGGTTTAGATGTTTTAATGACTTTTAAAAACTTGCTATGCTCTTATATTTATGTAATTATTGGCAAATCAGAGATATGACAGTTGATTAATTCTTTGAATTTTCGGTTTGTATATATTTTAATGATAATATGTTAATTATTGTCCTCACGAGTAGTATCCTAGAGTAGTTTTATAACCTGTGCTGTTACGATAAATTCGTAAATCCTTTTCACAGAGACTGTTCGCATTTGAAGTCAATTAATATTTGCTGAAGACACAAAACAACAAATGTTAATTCAATCAATTGATATCTCCAGAATTAGTGAACAACTATTGTGTGTTTGTGTGTGATCGAATACACGATAGTTGCCTGATGGTTATGTATTCAGTGACTGATTTACGTAATGCTCAGAAAAAAGCCGGTGGGCTGAGGGCGGCGATGGGAGGGGGCTGGTAACACCAAGTTACGACAGAATATTTGTAAAACCGATCCACCGCGGATAGAATATCGCAACACGTGATAATAGGACACGTTTGTGTGAGCCCAAGTGAAAATTTTGCAGCATATCCAGTGGCCAAATAATGGCAAGACGACAACGACGATGACGAATGCCAATGGTCGGGTTTGGGTGTAAATTGAATTAAAGGAGGACAATTTCGTCAACGCGCATTAAAAGAGAGAATTTTGCATAATCAAAGGCACGTTTTTAGTGTAAAGTGACGTGAAATCACGTTTTGCCATATCTTTCGTCATCTATACAATTTTGCTTCTATATCACTGTCATTTCCAAAAGGAATTATTCGCCAATATATTGCCTAGAAACTAGGATTTTTAACCAATATTGCGGTTTCGGATGACATAAATCGCTTTCTGCAAATTGGTAAACGGAAGATTTCCATGCAAATTTACTGCTCCCCAATCGACACTACATTCTCATCTGCATTCAAATATCTACCCTTCCTAATATCCTCATATGCCCGCCTGCCAAACTAAATCTGTCAACCATGGGCTGTCTATCTGCCAAGGGATCAATGCCGACTCAGCAAATTGTCTGCTGCGCATCACATAAATTACATTGTTGAAGAAAGCCGTTTGCCGCATCTCCATGTGAATATTTGATGTCACTATGAATTCCCGATTGACCCGTCACAAACAGACACCCAGGCACTGGCCTCCTTCTTTTCGGCCGCCTGTCTTTCAATAGACTATTATTTAATGTGAACTGGATAAATGGTCGACAGACGGAGGTATCCCATTGAGATATCGGCAAAAATTATCATATCGATTGACATGTCTATATCATCACAAACCGATTAGAGACGAATATTTTTCAAACACAATTATTTAAAATAAGATTTAAAAAACTGTGGGGATGACGCAGTAGATAAAGCGTTGCACAGAATCAAACCCCGGTTCGAGCCCCGATCAGACCGTATTTTTTTTCTTTCGAATTTCATTACTCGTTTTCACTAGTATTCCGTGATTAGTCTTTATTTTAAAAAATAAATTTAACGAAAAGTAATACCCCGGCCTCAACTGTCGAACAATGCTGTTCGTCCGATCAGATAGGTTTTCAAAGCTTGGATGGAATGTACAGAATCGAAGATTTACTAGTAATTTGCTGCTGTTCAATGAACAGATACCAACGAATGCTATGAAAGGGATGGTCTTCTTCGTAGTATGTGTGTTCTGTTTCGGTGGCCAAAATCTGTCAATAAAATAGCCTTTATACAGAATCATCAGCTCTTGGTACTAGATCACATCAGAGCAAATATTCATTTATAGCAAATGATATTCAATCGTTATTTGTGAATGATTGCCAAATGAATAGATAGGGCATTTGACAACTTTGATTACGTAAACCAATTGATTAGAGCTAGACCTTCGCAGAGATGGAAACATCTAAGGGCAATACGACCAATTGCGGAGGGTAGAGATATAAGGGAGCACAACAGATTTTCAGGTCAAATTGCGGGAACACCCCATTAGAGAATATAAGAAAACGGAATGAATTTAGCAATCTATTTGATAAATAAATATGATTCTGTATGTAGTGATGAATATATTGATGACCCGAAAATTTACAACAGAGAGACGCGTAAACTAATGCAAACACAAACATGTGAGGAACAATTTTTTTGCGGTTTTTCCTACTCTTTTCACTATTTCCCTCGATTAAATAAGCGTAGGGCACATGGTCAAGATTGGTGTGAATAAAAGTATACAAAAGACTGAGTTGTCGTCACTTATTCTTGCAACTCTTTGTAGTAGTGATCTTGGCCACAGAATGGCCCTGTAAAGCGATGGGTTTGGCTCCATTAAGCGATGAATTTTTAATGTATTTATATACGGCCGATCCGTTCCTAGCCATTTTGGCCCAATAAAGCGTATATGTAACAATTTCTTTTGGCTTTTGCTAAACCCATCCTCGTTGGCCTAGATTCTAGTAACATAGCTGTTGTTATGCCGAAATTCCATTTATATCTGTTAAGCAGACAAAAACGCGTATTAATTACTTAGCATTTTATGTGTGCCTCACAGCAGTTGGACAATACAAAATGCAATTATGGTTCTTTTCCCGAAATGATTAAGTCATAAACGGAAAGAAATTGGCTTTTGTCAAATTATCACCAGACATTTACTTTTATGGCTTGGTCTTCAAAATTGCAAATATAATACGAATTCTCCAGATGATTACATCACATGTTGTTTTATTGATTGAGGTCGTATTTATGTGTATGTAAGTGACCAAAGCCTTGGTCAAGATGAATGTTTAAACGGATGACATGAGGACTGTTCCGGCTGTGTTCCATTTAAACATTTCACTGTGATTGGCCAGATTCAATTAAGTTTTGCATAAAGTTCTGCATAAAATTTATATAAAGAATCGTTTAATATCTAAATATCTGATGTATTAAAACAGAATGCTAAAATGTGTTTTATAGCGTAGTTTCATAGTTTTGCTAAATGTAGAAATATACAAATGCAAANAAGAATGCTAAAATGTGTTTTTATAGCGTAGTTTCATATTTTTGCTAAATGTAGAAATATACAAATGCAAATATACAGTTGCAAAAGATGTACTGGATTAATTGTTTTTTTAAAATATTTTTTCCTCGTTTACTTATTTTTTATCGTTTCAACACTCGTGGGAAGTGGTATCTCCCTGATTATTAGTCGATTATTAGTCATGAGAGTTCAATCGTATGACCGTCACACGATTGATAGTCGAGCAATTAAAAGCACATTAAACATCATAGCTTCGACAGTCTTCATTATAACATGAAAAGGTGTTGAAAAGTCCATCATTTATTCTACTATAAACCATGCAACTGCGGCACTTTTAAATAGACCACTATATTTTGACGAATGACAGCTTGAACGAATGCTTTTGTCGCCTCTGGCCAGTTTCCAATTATGACCTTGGTCATTGAATTTAATTACCGAATCGTGTCACGTTGATGCTACCTTTTCGCGGAAGTAAAAGTCGAACTCAAGTTATAACAGAATAATTGACAAATTATTGAATTGTTTTTCTCACACAAATTTATCAATATTTAATTAAAAATATTTCAACTTTAAAAATGTATGCTTCAATAATTATTAAACGAATTATACAATAAGATATAATATTATAAGCAGTTGTTACTAATTTAATCACTTCATAAACTATTGAGTATTTATTTATTCGATAACATTAATTATAAATAATTAATGGAAAATGTTATATGCATTTTTTACAATTTAGATTAAAAATAAAATAAGAATATTCACAATATTATGAATAATATATAAGGTTTTATTCCTTTTAATGAAATTAATTTAGAATATGATTATTTGGAAATTAAAGGTATTTCTTGGTCCATTTTTATCTTGAACAAGGTAAGTAACCTCCTTCTAAAGACATAAGGACACCTAGAATAGATATTTATTGTGAAAAATATAAATAATGATTTAATATATATTGAATTTAAGTAAAGGATGGAGGCACTTTTCTATACATCTTATATTTGGTAAGGGTAATATCGTGTAAATTAGAAGCTCCTGTGACTTTTAGTTCTAAAGATGTTTTGTTTAGAAAATAGCTTTAAATCGTTTGAACTCCTGTAAAGAACGATCTTCAGAGTAACGAGTAATTACAACATATACAAATAGACCCTTTCCTTTAACGACCGTTCTTATTGGTCCTGAATCTGTTATTCCTGGTTCAATCCTATTTTGAAGTCCACTTGCTTTAGCCTTTGGTTTTATTTGTTGCAAGATGATCTTATCTCGAGGATAGCAAACATTAACCGACTGATTTAAGTCATTCTTAGAAGAGGGAACTCTACTTGTGAGGTTCTGCGGTTCCAAACGGATAACTGGTGTTATTCAATCGATTACTTACTGGCCAATATCTTTTTCGTTTTAGATATTTATTGGCTATTGGATGAATATTTTCTAGTGATTGGCAATTGATTAGTGGCTGGAATGGGAATGCCATCGGTAGGCACAGAACTGTCAGCGATCGCAAGTGCCTCTCATTTGGGTAATTTGATCGGTTCCACTTTATTGCTGTAGAACAACGTTAATATTTTCCTCTTGGTGTATAAATCCTTGTTACTGTATGAGCAGATCGTCACCGCTCTCTGCTCATGCAATCCCGGTTGATGATGAGGAACCAACTACATGTATAGCTCTTCTTCTAAAAAGTATGGCGCATCTTCCAAGTTTACCGTATAAACCGTAATTGATTCCAAATCTTTTTTGGCGGTAAATTTGCGGTGCTGGCGATGGTCTATTGATTTATTAATAATGGTTACGTTGCTAAGACAAACTTTGTAAAAAACAAGACCGGACAGATTCTTAGCAATAGCGATAAAATAAAAAGTAGTTCAACAACTTTTGAATATAACAAATACGGATTCCTAAAGTGTTAAAAGGGGATCATATACGTCCCCAAATGAAAANGTAGTTTAACAACTTTTGAATATAACAAATACGGATTCATAAAGTGTAAAAAGGGGATCATATACGTCCCCAAATGAAAATGAAATTGATGAACCATCCTACGAAGAAGTTGAAGCGGCAGTTAAAACTCTTAAAAATAATAAAGCATGCGGTGTCGACGAGATACCCATTAAGCTCATTAAAAAAGGAGATCCTTGTATTGTTCAACACATATAGAAATTTATTAAAAAGATTTGGGTAGCGTACAAAGTAGAGAAAGTAGAGAAAATCAGTGTAGGTTTAGTTAAAGCAGATTACAGACCAACTGTTTGTAGTCAAACATCCTGGAGAAGTGCTGGGAATATAAGGTCGATATCCATCAATTATTCGTGAATTTCAAACAAGCGTATGACAGCGTAGATCGCGTCAAACTACTAAATGGACTTGTCGAACTTGGAATCTCCACATAATTAATTAGGCTTATTAAAGCAACTATAGACAAATCTGCTTCAAAAGTAAGAATGGGTAAAGAAGCTACAGACACATTTCATACCGGTCCGGTTTAAGACAAGGATACGGTTTAGTACCAGTGCTATTTAATCTCTCCTTAGAACTTGTGATTAGAAAATTAAAAATAAATACAAATTCCACATTTTTGACGAAATTAACACAATTAGTAGCATATGCAGATGACATAAATATAATCGCGCGTACAGAACCAGACGCAAGACAAATTTTTCTAGAATTACACAATGCAGCTGAAGAGATGAGCTTAAGAATTAACGAGAACAAGACCAAATATATGATTACGACAAGAAAAACACTACTCGCTCGATAAAATAGAACATTTGGTGATTTTAATGGAAAATGTAACGGATTTCACCTATTTAGGAGCCTCTTTATCTAACACAAATGACGAGGGTAGCGAAATCCAGACACTTATAATAGCTTCAAACAGGACATACTTTTCCTTGACACTTATATTCACCAATAGAAACGTACACAGACTTTTAAAGATAAGATTATATAAGACGGCGATTCGTACTGCACTATGTTTTGGATGTGAAACCTGGACGCTGCCGAAAAAAACTCGAAGAGACTATTGACATCCTTGAGAGGAAAATTCTTCGAAGGATCTAATGCCCAGTCCAAGATGCCAATGGCTGGCGGATTCTAAACAACCATGAGCTGTATTCGTTATATGAAGACGTCGAAGCAAGGAACTACAAAAATGCTTTAAGCTACAATGGGCCGGACACGTAAACAGAATGAATGACGATAGAATCCCGAAGAAAACTTTAATAGGAAAAGCAACAGGAATACGTCCAGCTGGTTAACCACCACGCAGACGATGGGCAGAATCGGTTGACGAGGCCAGCAAAGCTCTATTGGGAGCTGAAGATTGGAGGACGAGATCACTGGTCCGAGAGGATTTTAAGAGGCAAACTATGGAGGTCAAAGCCCGACATGGGCTGTCGCTGAAGATGAAGATAAATTGAAAATAACTTTTATACAACTTTATTTCTATCTTTTATTCCCTTAAAATGCGTACATTTATATAAGTGAAACAGCGCAATGTGCTCTATTTCCATTACTTGACAGAAACTGCCCTTAATTGTATATATTTGGAGCATTATTTATTACTGGGTTATTACTTCATTTTTAGCAAAAAAATAAATGTGCGAATTGTATAAAATATCGTAAAAAACATAATTTACCTTAAAACCTTACTCGTGTTTAATTATGGTTCATATTTCCCACACGTTTAAATAATTATAATTCGTTTGAACTCCTATCTTCAGAGAACATAAACTATTGTGGACATTTATAATAGACACTTTCTTTTTAAGATCGTTCAATTTATCTTCTCAAAATTCTATTTAGACATAAATTGGCAAGGGATTGTATTTGATAAAATTTTTATTCTTTCTCATTTCATTGATATCAGAGTTTGAAATTAAATTGGCCAGGAAACATGAGATAAAACTCAACTAAATTAATCAAATATTAAAACGACAAATTTAATAACAAATATAGCAAAATATAATTTGCTATATGGTAGTTAAATCTAGGAATATGGCGTTAATAATATGAATTACGTAATAGACTAGGAGTAGTCCTTCTTCTTTGACGCCAAGGGTGTAGAGGAAGGAAAATCAGGGTTCGTTTCTGCGTTTCTATTTTGTGTCTTTGTGTGTTGGGCAAAACGTGACACCATTCATGTGTTTTGTATCAAGCAAAAATATTCGTTTCCAACTAGTATGATTAGCGCCTGGCCATTTGTAAAGGGGTCCACGTTATGCTTCAATTTGACGTAACTAAATCAATTAGTCAGAATATCCGAAAATGTCTATTCCAGGAAGAAGATTCATCATCCCAGCTCACATTAGGGTCGTGAAATAAGGACAAAAGCCCTTAGTGAAGGGGGATAAAGTTTATGGGAACTTTTATTGACTTTTGTTTGGCTTTGAAATTTTATCTAAAGACCAATATTCTCCTAATGATTTGCTGAACTTTGTTAACAACATTTTTGGGAAGAAATGATCAAATAACATAGGCAATTTACAATATTGACCTTCACAAGTCAAAAATTGAATCAAGATCATTAACCTGAACTTTGGATGAATTTGCGAAACAATGAAACAAGCAGTAGAATGTTGTTCCACTCGAGCCTCCTCTTTGTGTGCAATAAACATTTCTCTCTTTTGGTCCACTTTGGTACTGCGTGTGCTCTTAAATTGCATGATGATTCGCATTTTAAAGTCGCCTCTGTGCTGTCTGTTTCTGTTGTTCAGAAGAGTAAAGAAGCAGCTGGCTGTAAATTCTCAGCTGGATGCTGGGAGTATCGTCAAGAGTGGAGGGAGGGAGGTGCAAATTGATGTCAATCACTTTAAACAGAGAAGCTAGACAGTAGATTCTAAATATCAGTTGAAATGGTGTCAATTGTTTGCAAACAATTTACATTTTAGATTATTTCTTTAGGATTATGATTGCATAACAAAGTATAACGTGGTATTTAAAAAACAATCAAATCGCTTTTTGTTCTCGTTTGCATCAAAATGGGTTTAGTTGAATTTATTGCGTTTTTACGTAAATTTTATCTCATTGAAAAAAATTGCACCAATCATTCACATTTTGTTTATTTTTGATAACAGTTGATTTTACTTTGTTCGCAAAAGTGTGAGTCATGGAATTACCCAATTTAAGTGATAATTACTAAATCACAAAGAAGCACTAAAATTATAAATAAAGTCTTTTGAAAATGCCTAAATTTAAATTCTAATACAATTATTTTTTTGCTGGAATCTTTTATATAATAAAAAGAGAAGGAGTCAAAGAGAGGGAGATTGGTTTACTCTTCGCTCGCTCATAATATAGACAGAGAGGAGAGGTTTTCCGACTAAAAGCTGAGAAAAAGCTCTCTCTGTGGAGAAAGAGCGACATGTTTCGACGTCCTGCTCTGGCACATGTAAATTGATTGGACGTGGAATGAAATGGATTATCACGACAAAAGCATCTCGCTCTGAATTTTTGTAGTTTGCTACCTCTTATTCNTTTTTCCGACTAAAAGTTCGCGCTGAGAAAAAGCTCTCTCTGTGGAGAAAGACATGTTTTGACGTCCTGCTCTGGCACATGTAAATTGATTGGACGTGGAATGAAATGGATTATCACGACAAAAGCATCTCGCTCTGAATTTTTGTAGTTTGCTACCTCTTNGTTTTCCGACTAAAAGCTGAGAAAAAGCTCTCTCTGTGGAGAAAGAGCGACATGTTTCGACGTCCTGCTCTGGCACATGTAAATTGATTGGACGTGGAATGAAATGGATTATCACGACAAAAGCATCTCGCTCTGAATTTTTGTAGTTTGCTACCTCTTATTCTTCACATTTGTTTTGTTAGCCAACCACTGCTGATGTGCTTTCGTGTGGTCAAAGAAAAACAACGGCATTTCCACCCCTGGCTCTAATAATTCGTGACAGTGGAGCTGGTAGGTGAATAAAGTCGAAAAGGAGTTTAAAATAAGAATTATCAAATATTAAACAGTGTAAAGTCCGCGTAATTTGACGTGTGTTTTCCGAGCATATTGGTTTACTGCAGTGTGTTACACATTTGTGCTCTAAAATCGTATTTCGAGGTCCAAACTAGACCCAGTGGCTTAATAGTCGAGTAGTAATCCAGTGCATTTAGAAGTGATGTGGCTGATAAATGTCTTGTAATGATTTCATTGAATTTTTCGGATTATGTAACGGATTCTTATTCAACAACACGACGGCCCAATTTTTCGGGCAGCGCCGCCACAACCGCCAATAATAAGACCACTTCTATTATACCATCATCGCCAGCAGCAGCAGAATCTTTATCGCCAAAAAGGATTTACAGTTTATTAAGATAGATACGACGAGGAGGAGTACAGATTGAAAAAGAAAAGTGATGAGTGTGAGGCTCTATATTTATTACAGAGCAGTGGAATGGTGATTCAATAAAAAGTGTGATGTGAGTAATTGTTCAAAATTGAAACAAAGTGATGTGGTGGTCAAATTTCAAGGAATAGTGCGATTCTTCTTTTTTTTCTTCAAATTATTTAATAAAATACCGAAAGTACATGTGTGCAGCGCTTATGTAAACGTGTGTTACAGTGGTCTGATTATCGCTGAGAGCCGGTAAACAAAACACAAAGTGTCTGAGTCACAGAAAAACACAACACAGTGAGATACACAAGCCTGGTCTTGTCGATCGGTTAATATTTTGTTTAATAATAAAACTGTGCGTCCAAGAAGACTGCAGAGTCAAGGGTCCAGTGTTCTGGAGATCCGTTATTTCCTTTATATCGCGTAATTTGTGGAAAGTGTGTTCTCAGCCCCATAGTGAGCGGTGCAAAGTTGTAAAGTGCGGCCTCGGTTAAATTACGCTATTTAACGATATTTGCCAAATTCCAAACATACAAATAGTGATTGAATAACACCGCAGAATCTTAAATGCGGCTGACCTGTGACCAGTGAGGAATTTACTGCTGCCCAATCCATGTACGAACAAAGCCAAATCAGTGTGATATGAGGTGTGCTTACTAAAATAGAATTCCTAAAAGTTCTCATCATAGTGTTACATAATATCATAATAATACAGCAAAAAAAATCGACAACAACAAAATACAAACACAGTCAAGTTTGCCCCCCATTTGGATTTGCTGTTTGTTTAGTGTTGGAGCAGCGGACTACGGTGGCACTGAACTGGAAATATTACTGTCGACACATGGAATTGAGTGAAGTGCGTCGTCCGTGTAGTGGTGTGAGACAGAGCAACAAAAACCGCGGAATTGTTCTATATCCAAGAACAAACCAGTAGAGGAGCAATAAAATCCCAAAAATAAACGGCTGAATTATTGAAGGAATTTCACCTATCGAAGTTTGTCCTCCTCTTGTTCTGTCCCTGGCCGGAGCCGCCTGAGGGACAGGAAGGCCAGTGAAGGGTATGGTGAGGCCACAACATGAAGGCGAAATTAGTGTATGAACTAGCAAAAAATGCATTCACCAGTGGCGAATACAAAAAGGCGGTAGAACTGTTTGAGAAACTCCTGGTTGGAAACAATTCCGGCGAGCATCTCAATGCTGAACTGTTCTTTGAAGCCTACCTCGGCTATGGGGACTCTCTGGCCTACATTCCAGGAAGTCTTTCAGCCGCCTTTGATGTTTATCATTTCATTTTCAATCAGTCCGAGTTCTATGCTTGGGCGAAAGTGGACCGGTTGAAAAATGCCACCAATGCACTGATTGACAGTGTTAGGCAAATCAAGGATTACAAGGGGAAGATTCGGCTGAAAGACCAACGACTACTACCAGCATCAATTGATAATAGTTTAGTGCAAAAGATGAAAAGGGAGACAACTACTGGATTGCTCTCTAATAGAGTGAGTAGTGATGGGGACGGGTTTGATAGTGCCAGTGATCCGTTCTTGTGTCCAGTCTGTGATGACGTGTTTAAGTTTCCGGTGACGATCAGTTGTGGGCACACATACTGTCGCCACTGTCTGATCTCAAGCGAAAAGTGCCGGGTGTGCCTGACCACGATCGAAGCCTGTCACTGGGAGAAGGATGTGTTTATCAGCCGACTTGTTGAGCGGTGGTGGGGTGCCGAGCTCAAGACTGACATGATTAATGAAGATGCCAAGCATTTCCTTAATGCCAGGCACTACGATGAGGCGTTAAGGTGTGCCAACGAGAGCCTAGAACAAGGTGAGTTTGACTGATGAACGACAGAAAGGAGGGCGTCGTTGTGTCATTTGTTATATACACCATCCACTTTCCTTTTGCAAATAATATTACATGGACTGTGCGCGTTATTTGGTGGTTTTGTAAAGATATGTTGTGTTGGAAGAGATAGCTTGACAGAGTGGCAGAAAAACCTAAAGCCCATTAAGAGCGGAGCTTCAGATGCATAATCTACAAATTTGTTGACATAATTGGTAATTCCATTAATCGTCTCTCGTCGTCGTCGTCGGTCCGGCCTTACTGTGGGTTTAATTCTCTTTCTCGCCACTTCGATTGAATAATAGAATATTATTTAATCCTGGTGACTTAAGCAAAGCAAACACATTTACTCAAGCACGTATGATTAGGCGATTGTCTGCCTCTATGAACAGGGGACAGTCGGCGGCTCTCGATTAGGACAGGCAGACTATGTAAAACGGGCGCTTACAAGATGTGATCTCTATTGAATCACTATTATATCTTTCACCTACAAAACCTGCCATTTATGAAATTGAAATGTTACGTTTCGTAGGCGCAATTTTCATTTTCAGCAACAACCTAGGTTTCGTTGCTGTATTTAGTATATATACTCAATATAATACACACAATACAAAGCGAGTCTCGGGCAGACTAAGTGATTACCTAATTCGTATTATGATTTCGCTGTCGTTGTCGCCGCCGCCGTCATTATTTATTCTTATTTGTATACATGCATAGTAATCAATACATTTTGATATTTTTCTGGTTAATAAAATCATAATATAATTACGACACTTGCAGAGTAATGCGAAATGGTGGATAATCTTTTCGATTCGATCAGAGCCAGACACTATTGGCAAATAATCGTACTAAAATGTAATGACGTGATTTTCATAATCAATGTGCATTGGCGTTCCCATTGATGGGCCCCCAGTCCCCTGGAGAATATGATGTTTAAACCAGAGATCTGTATCAGTTTAATGTTTATAAGAGTCGCGCAATCGTTTTGATTTAGTAACGAATTGCTGAACTAGGCCTGTCACTGTTTCGCAATGCTCTTTCTATTCAATAAGAATCATAAATTGGTTATTATAACACAATAAAATGTTAGTTTTTGCATTTGCCATTTAATTTAATTGTTCCACATTTTTTCGTAATTAATATTCTAACTGAAATTTCTCTAAAATTTTTTGCTTATCAATATCAAATAAAATTTGTGTAAAAACACTATTAATTTCATTGGTGAAAATTCATGAACAACATGATAAATTCAAAANCTGTTTTGCTTATCAATATCAACTAAAATTTGTGTAAAAACAGTATTAATTTCATTGGGGAAAATTCATGAACAACATGATAAATTCAAAATCTGTATGTAAATTTATTTGAGCAGTTTTATATACAAATACAGGTCATGGACAGAGTATTTTTTCCTCCGCGATGGTTTGCTGTGCAAGTGAGAAAGACTCGGATTACTGAGCACATTTCACAGACACAAAAGCGGTGGTCTTGGATCACCATTATTGGTTATATAATGCCATCAGCAGCTTTGTGGTGGCCAATATTATTGACATAATTTCGGTGTTTCTCCATCACATCAAAACTGAGTCAGTGAGCAAGATGTGCATTACGTTTGACATACTTTTGGTGGTCAAAAAAAAGAAGAAAAGAGATTAGTAACGGTTGGCAATGGCAATAACGAGACTACCCAGGCGTTGGAGTAATTGAGAAAAATTATCACAGAATATAGTGTCCATTAGCTTCAGCCGAAAAGAGAATTAGTTTCATACAGAATTAGGTAAAGAAAATGTTCATTAAGGGATGTTTTCGAGTGCTTATTTATGTCGAAAATAAAGAAAACTATTGTTCTAATGAATAGAAATGGGCTTTGTTTATTTAATTTGGCAACATTGACCAAATAATTACATGGCATATCTCTGGAATACCAACAAATTCACAGCCACTTCATTGATCCCACACTGTTTTGGCGTAATTAAATCCTCCCTTTTGACAAGTACGACAAGAGAAATAGATTCTGAATTCATTTATTAAATACTAAAACAATTTAATAAAGATACGGCTAACGCAAATTGTGTGTCCAAAAATAATATAAACAGAATAACCCATAAACAATTTTCTCTGTACCATTCTTTCCAATTTCATGGCTATAGAAGAAGGTAATTTAAAACCAAACTTTCTTGTCAAAAAAGTTTTATCTGAGTCTAAAATAAATTTCAAACTAGGTTTCTCATTTTCAAATATGTAACCCCTAAGGCTTTCCTGTCACCAGCAATATATTTGCAAACTTTGACAACTAATGACTATTTATTTTAAAGCTGCTCAAACAGAGGCACATCCAAGGAAGGGCCAGGGTAGCAAGCTTTCCGCTTGCTGCCGTTCTTTTTTCCCACTTTGATATTATTTTCATAACATAATTATTCGACATTACGACCAAATATTTACTGGGTCTGTTTATTCTCATTATGCGGGGTTTTGTATTGTATTTATATCAACAGAAATGTATGTAAATACCGATAACGGAATTCATTATAAATTGCCAAAACGACCCATATTCGGGCTGATAAAAAATAAAAGTTTACTCAAGGCGCTTGCTTTCATATGAAAATTCAGACTTTCTCTTAGTTTGTTTTACATCTTCTTAGAATTAAACTCAATTTTATAATTAATTAATTTGTCTTTGAATATTTAATTAATAACAAGTAAGGATCTAAAACAACAAATTATATTGTAAAATACATTATTCATTGAAAGTTCGTGTAATAACCTTAATTTTCATGTTATATAAGTTCTCGTTATTTTGGTTCTGAGAAAAATTATTCATTTGTGAACTTTAGATTCTAACTATTCAAATGAAATGTGATGATTCAATCTTTGCTGAATTGCTTTGTTTTCAATGTGAAATAAATACAATACCAGCTACTTCAAAGTGGTCAAACAAATAATCGCCTGATAAGAAACCAATGAAATTATTTTTATTTTATTTTTAAACATTGTCACGAAGGTAATTTACGGTCAAAGTTTGTACTGATCATGATATTGTCCTGAATTCACACCAAAACCCGGTGACGGTAGCAGTTTTCGTGAATATGATAGCCCTTATATAATTCAAAATAATTGCATAATTTGCCGGGGACGTATACTTGTTTAATGTAGTGGTGGTGTATGACAAAATTGGGGCCTGGATGTCAATTGCAAATGGTTGTGTAATTCGTTTTTAATTGCCCTATCGTTGTGGAGGGTGGGGGTGTTGTAGAATTGGCTAAATCGTATTTGTAATGGAAATTTTCGGTATGGAATAATTACTGGAGAAGGCAAGTGTTTTAGTACATTTTTCATGGCGAAATCAATTATTTAAGTCGTTCAATTTCCATCGTTGAATTAATCGTAACAAAATTATTTATTAAATGAAGTTTCGCAAAAATCGATAAAATACATGTTTTATTAAATGGCGCAAAAGTTTGGAGATGGTGTGATACTGACTTAATTAATGGCCTTTAGTTAAATGAATGAGACCAATGAATTTTAAATGGGGATTTAGTGGAGCATCGCCTCCTCTCGTTTTATAGCCTCTAATTGAATTGGACAAATTAATATGGAATTCATTTAGCCCATAAAGTGGAACCATAAAGATTATGGTTGCAATTTACAAGAGTTTGGTCTTGAAGCTATGTGCATTATCGCATCGGAGCAGAGAATTAAGGAACCTTGGCGATTGCATTTTAGTGTCTCTCTAAATTGGAATTTCTCGAGTCAAGAAGCAGGAATTTACAGAAGCAAATTATGCAAGAGCAGCCGAGGCAATTTGCACAAAGAGACCACCTGCTTCTCGATTGCCAATTCTGCTGCGATATGGTGAGACGAGAGACCATAAGCCATATATCCTTAATTCAACTTTTGCGCCAAACTATTGCCACTCCGGAGAATTTGCTCTTGGCTCTATGACGCCATTGCTGTCGACGACAAGATTTCCACACACAGGGGTATTTTGTTTGCCATTTTGTCATACCGTTACATAATTTTCATTTTAGCAGCCCAGTTTGTTGACTAGCCTGACACACATTTCCAATATTCAAGCTCTCCATGATGGTGGCTGAATTTATTGCCTTTTCACATTTAATGGTTTTCCTCTAATTGTCACAACTGGGTTTATGTATGATAAGGAATTAAGAATGCACTATTTACCTTAATTCCAAAAGGTGAATTCCATTTACTCTGTACAGAGTTTTCTCAACAAAACTGACTAACAAATCTAAAGCAGAATACTGAGAAGATCACAAACAATAGAATAATAAATGGAGGTAAAATAGAACACAAATGATATTTTCAAATATTCATAGCGAAAAAAGTGTTGCGTAAGTTTTGCAAATAATAAGTATAGGTCATGGACAACAAGTGTACGACTTTTATGGCGCTCTCCGCTATTATGTAACCATTGTTATCGATAATAGAATCGAACATGTTATTAGTCAAACGAATTTTTCCACACAATCGATATATATTTAATTTAAACAATAATTTGAACCACTTTCAAATCAAAGCGTGGCTTACGAAAAAGTGTCTAGCGCAATTATTACCACCGGCTTGCAAGACACACTTTATTGATGTATGTATAATTTAGTGTTTGCCAATTTTCTCGCTTTTCCAATGGACAGCGGTGACGACGACGTCGGTTCAGATTAGACGAGACGATTGCCAAGAAAGAGCGGGAGATGAAATCTGGGTTAAATTGAATTGAGTAGATTTTTTCGTTTGTTTTTTTCCTCACTTCTTTTACTGAAATCGGTGGAAATATTACGAAGGTGATTACAAAACCCTGGGTGTTGCAGACATGTTTCTTTTCCAGCGCAATATACAGAGTCTCTGTTGTCTGTGTCCCATAAAATAGTAATCGCCTGTCAATTGGCACCTGAATGTCAGTTTTATAATTCGCCGAAAAGCGGGGCATATCCACGTTTTATGGTTCTCATACTCATTTTAATTATTTATATGATGCTCCATTCTATTACGTGTTCCCGATTTTCCTAAATAAATTCACATTAAAATTTTCCAATATTGAAACCATTTTTTCGGTTTGGTTCACATCATAAGTTTGTCGAGTTCCAATATTGCAATTTGGCGTATAAATGTGCGAGGCGAGGCTGGAACAATTGACTGATGGTTCATGAACATCAGCGTCATGATGTGCGTTGGAATGGAAACCGCAAATTAATATATACACAACGATGCGGCCGTTGAAAAGCGAATTTTTCACAAGTACTTGGCAACAATTTGTTGTAAAACACAGTAATAGGCAGACTATATACACAAAAGTGCAGTCGTTGCCGCCGCCCGCCACGTCTAAAGGTTAAACACTATATTACATTCGCTATTAATTCGCGCATATTACCACCACACGCCCCCCTCTCTTTGTTCACGGAAGCGTTCACCGTGTACTATTTTTTAACCGCGGCGCGCGTTTTTCTTCTATATCAAAGGCGACCATGCGAACTATGCTTAGGCAAAGTCAGCAACAATGGTATTGGCTAATTTGAATCAAGTCTCTTGTTTCGGCAATAGGTTTCTGACACACTCTCTCTCCGCTTACAGTTTAGCCGCCTTTACACTGTGTCGTTAAGAGGCAAAAAGGTCGAACTTATTACAGCCATTCAAAGAGTGTCTGTCTGTTTGCACATACCTATATTTTATAATAATAGGCAATCGTATTATGCTACAGCAGAGGTACCATACTGTATAAGTCTACCGATATATGTATAGCATTTCATCATCACCGCCAACATCATAATGCGATGACAAAACGGTGGCAAATCGGTGACGCAATTAAGAAAAAAAATTATATATACACAAATATGTAATGAAATTATTATAAAAGCTTTAGAAGGGTTTTGGCGAATGTAACATTGCGATATTCTGCATATATGTATACCATAATTTGTGAATGTATAATAAAATTATGTGAAAATGTTAAGGTGTTGCTGCAAAATTGCACAAGATGTAATTCAATGGAAATATTGAAATGTTTCCTAATTATTTTGCAAACTGATGTTTTTTTTCTGAAGAAACTGAAGAGGAGGAGGATCTTGTCGTAATGGCCAATGAATGCAAATTTGACTTTTACTTCTCCTTGCAATACATTAATAGGCGTCTCTTATCTCTGTATGCTTTTCATGGTCTGTCATAAATCTTAGAAATTTACTCTGCTAACATACATTTTACGACAAATTAAGTAAACATTTACTCATATTGTTATTTACGATAATTTTTGTCGATCATTACAAACAATTACTAAGCATTACACTCAAAACAAAAACGAATAATGTTTAAGTCTAAACGATTACCCTTTTATGTAAAATTTCGTCACAATTAATATGTAATAGGTAAGCATTAGCATTTGGAATTCATTTTACATGATTGATTTGTCGGCTAAAAAGACTATAATCAAATAGATTGAAATATTTAATATTTCTTCATTAGTAAATAACCATTCAAGGTATTATATATGCATTCCAATAAGGAGATTATTAAATTGTCTAAAATAGATGTACTACTTCAAATACTTTATTTTATAACTGACAGAAAAGAGTTTTTCTCCGACACACTTTTGTTAGCTTTTGCCAAAAATATACAAGTCCAACTTTTTCTTAATTTAAAGTATTTACATATAAACTCATTATATTATATATACAAATAATAAATGTTTTATATAACATTTTTATGTTAGTAAGTCATGTTTTGAAAATACAAGATTTTCATCTACGCTGATTTTTCGGATAGTCTGTCGCGGTCAATTACATGACTCAAAGCCTAACAAAATATCTCGAGTGTAGATTATTCAATTTTAAGTCATATGACAAATTGGTGCTACGTGCGAATTTCCGAGGCTGTAGGACATTGGGGTCAACCGTTAAAATGAGAATTATTTCGCTCGGCTGACAAACCAATTCCGAAAACTGCAGCCGGGAGTGAAAAATCACATTTTCCTGGATGACAGTGTCGTTATGAATTGCTGTGGTTGCCGCAGTCACTAACCTAAATTGCAACCCCATCGATTTCGTTCCGAGTGGAAGCAATTAATCAATCTGCCTCCAACATATAATACAACAGGTGCAACATCTCACTTTGGCCTACCCAGAAGACATCCAATTTTGATGAATCGCTTTTCGTTTAATTACACAGAGTGTTTAATTATTTCTAATCAGTTTATTATAGACTTTGTATGGTTATATTTTATAACACCGAATATTAGATTTTGTATAATGTAAATAATTTATTTATAAGTCAAAATTTGCAACAAAAAAAAAAGACAGGGCAAAATAATTTGGAATACGAGTATCTAATTATAAATTATGTTTCCTTGTTTTTTTTCTTGATTTTCTTGTCATCTTCAATTTACCGAGTCCCCCCAAGTTGTTATCGCGACAGTTTTTCTCCCCCTTCAATTAAGAACACACCGTATCAAAAGAAGATGCGCAATTTGCCAAAAGTTCAATTACCTTTTTCTACCAAATTCGATGAAAACCCCCCCGGGTTTATAATAGTATTAGTTCAGATACGGTTTAAATCTGTGTTGGTTTTATTTAGAACGTAGATTCGTTTGTTTGTTTACTTACTGTAGAACACTTTCATGATAAAAGGCGGACACAGTTTTGGACTGATTACGAAACCACAAATCAATTATTGTAAAGAAATGACCTGATAAAATTCAATGTTAAATTGTCATTGTTTAATCAACAGTCATTGGAATGGAAACACATTCACAGACGCCTTACTTTTTCCGATACTTTTTCTACACGTAAAATACTTACTAATTTTCCTCGTGCAGCACATGTAAAAAGAGAGCGATACGATGAGAGAGAACATTTTCTGACGACGGCGATGATTTAGGTGAAAAAGAGAAGAAAAGCGACCAACTATTTTGCGGGTGTTGACCTCAAAATGTGACGCTTTCTTTGACACTTCTCCGCGTTTTCTTAATATACACAATATCTCATGTGTTATTTCTACAAATAATCATCCTGGTTTTTCTTTGCAAAAATAATATTTGTTAAGATTCTCCTCAGACACAACATTATAAGATTTTGTTTTGGTGTGTTCAAGAGGGCGCACAAGTTCAATAACCAATTAATCTCACATGACCAATCTTTTATTCGATTTTTAAAAAAATCTTCAAGTTTTAATTGATGATTAATTAATACTATTCCTCTATATATTTTTATAAGAAATACATCTTTTTATCATTAACTCTACAGATTTTTTGTAAAATTAAGACAATATTTTTTCAATTTCAATTAATAATCTTTCCAAAGTCAAAGATACACTTCCTATTAAAATGCTAATTTTTTTTATCAATGTTTCGCCAGCTGGATATGCATATTAGTTTTCAAGCCTTTATGCGTAATATTTATTACACAATTAGGTTTATAAGATGAGACGTTATTAAACACAAGGGCCTGTGTTCTTAACAATGGTATTGGATTGTGTTTTATACAAACCTTTATGTATTTATAAAAAAAAATCTTAAAAATTCACAGTTTTTATTTTAAATAAATAATAATAAAATTAATCTTAATTTTTCACAACCAAATTATATACTTGTTTCATTTCTGATGTAAGTCAAAATTTATATTATATTATTAAGAACACAACGTACGGTATATCTAAAACCAGAACTTAAAAGAAAATATATAAGTTTGAAACTCAAATAAACTATGATGGTACCATTTTGATTAAAACACCCAAGTGCACTAAGTACAATTATACGTTTCTCACGACCTGGTATTGTATTAGCTTTGTGATAGTTTTTCAAAATAAAAGTAAAGAAAGTAAGTAATAAGTTAAAGCAAGACAAAAACCAAAAACAATAATC
>JXOV01003130.1:0-19902 GCA_001014945.1 Clogmia albipunctata
CTTCACAAACAGAATTGCAAAAAAGACTTTATATAACAAAGTTTATAATTTTAGCATTCATAATGGTATTATTTTTAGTTTTACAAATTAAAATGGTTATTTTTAGCCAACTTTAAAATATATATTAATAGTTGTTATATATTTTAATAGGTATTCCTAATATACGTGATTAATCAATAATGATATAAAGGACCATTCTTAGTGTTTTGTTTGATTAAATATGTCTCTTTATGATTAACTATTTAACGCCCAAGAGGGCCTCAAAGCACGCTAACACTAAGTGATAATATATAATAGACCAAAGCATTTTTTAATTTTTATTTTAATGAAATTTCTTAGTCATACACACTTTTATTTTTTTAAATATTTTAAAAACTGATGTATAGCGATTCAAATGCTGAATTCAGGTTAAAAAATGGAATTGTTTTTTTTATAAAAACACTTGTTTTTAATCATTAAAAAAATATATATATAATTACATTAAAAGTAAAAAACAGTATTTTATAACTCCCTTTTATATCTCCTACCGATATTAATTAATAATATTTGTCAATTTTATAGCTTCTCAAAGTTAGCGGGCCTTTTAGCATTGTCAGGGCTAACTGACGTCTAATTGTCTAAACGAGAAACCTTCAACAAAAAATTTACACTTAATATATTTTGATTAATTTTACATTAAAAAAATTGCAATATCAATTTAAACAGAAATTATGATTCTTTTATTCATTGCTCTCTTCTTCACCAGATATTAAATTAAGATATTAAACATCAAATGTTAATTTTCACACTCAAGTACTTTGAAATAAATTCAATAATGTTGAGCATAAGTTTTGTGGTCGACTTTTAACCATAACTCATAGATATTAAAAGAACTACCTTCATCTCCATTCAGTGTCCAAAACGCTCAGATTGAATGGAAAAATGAAGTAAGTACTTAGAGTTTGGCTCTGGAAAAGATGCTTACGTTTAGTAAACATACTTAATATATATTAAATAAAGCAAAATTGGCTATAAAGCAGTTATACCCATTAGTGAGCAGAAAATCAAAACTTAACAAGAACAACAAAGTCCTTCTTTACAAGTCCTGTTGCAGACCAATCTTCACATATCTATGCAGCTCCATTGATGGCTCAGGTGCCTGAGTCCAACATGTCTTAACTCAAACGTTTTCAAAATAAAGTGCTGAAAATAAATATGGATTTACCTTTCTGGACAAATACCCAGATTCTTGTTAACTTTATTGTAATTAAAAAAAACACCAAAATCTCCTCTTTCGATGGTTTTAATTCTTCAATGTACAATATACGCTACAACTACAATAAGAACACAAAATAAAACAACATAAATGCAAATAATTGTCAACAAACATACAATTTTCTTCGCCATCTTTTGCCTCCGTCTGTTGAATCACTTCTTGACAAAAATGCACAAGAAGCTTTATTCTAATATCAAAGAATTAACTAAAAATCCCCATCTGCCCTGCTAATAACAAGTCCTCACCTATCACTTTACTAGCCCTTACCAAAATAATCCGAAACCGGTTGTTACTGTGGAAAGTTCACTCAATTTAGCTAAACGGGAAGAAAATGTTAACAAAGACAACGTGTCACAATTAAATCCTTACTAAAGCTCAATATTTTTGTCAACTCAATTACCTTTGCTATTATTCACTATCTGAATCTGAGCCCACTAAGTTAAGTCCTTGATCAAGGCTGATGAAACTCTAAAAGTGTTTAACAGTCGTTTTAAATGCACAAATGACTGACAAAGAATGACTAAAAATGACAAACGTACAATAATATGCCCCTATGGCGCATGAAAACTGCACACAAAATGCAAATACACAGTTTTTACTTTTACAATTTTGAACATTGAACAACTGAAGAATTTCCAACATTGTACATTTTAGTATTTTCTTATGACGATAGCATTATGAAATTTTTGTATTCCCCTATTAATTTCAATTGATTTTTCGTAATTTATCTTTTGAAAGACTCGAGGTTGAAGTTGGAATCGTTCTGCATTGGAACGGGAGACAGAATTGGCCAGGATTTGCATAAATGTCTATTTCAAAACCCCCCATTCTGCCTGATTCCGATTCCCATTGCCAGTCCGCATGTCGTCCAAGTGATGTCCTGCAGCGCCAATTCTGGGGTTAAAGCAGAGCATGTCTCACAACCAGACTAAATTTCCTCCCTCAATTAATATCACCCTCATTCTTATCCCTTTTATTTGCCTCTAGTTAAGGAAGAAAATTCATAGTAATTGAAATACGATTCCGAAAAGCCGATATCCAATTAAAGAACTCACCATCCTTCTTTTCCTTTATATGTTGGAATTTATATTCATTATCTAACACTTGATAAGTTAATCTAAAGATGATTTAATGATTTTAGAAATGCAATTACAGGAAATAGAATTTTTAAACTGGAAAGTTTTTATAAATGAATTATTTGACAAATTGTTTAATCAGCTATAAAAAAAATATAAAGTATTATTTAGATTATTTTTCAACTTTAAAAATTAAGTAATAATAGAAAAAAATTTTAAAAACGTATACAGTTTAACAAAAGCTTTTAAATTTTTATTAATAATAAAAATGTTTACGGATGTAATTTTTTAACGCAAGTTATTAAAAAGATGAAAAGATATTATTTATTCAAATAAGAATTATTCAAAGCGATCATTTGAAATTTTCACTTCATAAATAAAGTGATCTTTCAGTGGAGGCGCCAGGCAAAGTAGGGTTTGTATCTATTATATTATAAATTTCATTAAAATTCCTTATTTTATTAATCATTTTATGTGACTGGATTTGTGAAACAAACATAAGTTTTTTTTATATTTATTTACTTCCTTCAATTTAAACATTTTTAAAATAACTCATAAACTAAAATAAAGCAAATAATTTATAAATTCTTTTGAATTTATAAACTGAAGTTATATAAAAGAAATTTTACATATTTTGTAATTTAATAGCTTATATTTCAAATATTTCAGGTACGTAAAAATTATAGAATATCCTCCAAATTTCAGATAAATTTGAAATAAAGCTAAAATAAATTACTTTTTTTTAGCATTGTAAATAAAATTTGTTGTTATTATTTAATTTCACTGTAGTGTTTGTTTGCAAAAAATATCTTTGATTAAATCTCACTTTGCTTAGTAAATAAAGATTAGGTAATCCAAACAACTAGAACTCGTCAATTAATAATAGCAAAACTGATAAGCCGCCACTTATCGGCCCAATTACTACAATTGCAATCAAACAATTAAACTCGATGTTTGATATTTCTTATCAATGGAGCTTATACAAAATATTAATACAAAATATACAACTTATTTTTTAATTCTCCATACCATTTCTTTAAGATAAAATCCGTAAAAACAATTCCGTATAATTTTCAAATCATCGGTTATTACTTAATAAACACCAGTATCAAGTGAAAAAAGTCGTCATCACCGAACATTTTCACTCCATGCTTTTTGCACATATGCAATCGTTTTTATAATAATTTTTTAAATAAATTATTTCTGAATTAAGAACTGCGAAATAAATTATGTCCTGTTCTATTGCAGCATTCCTCGATTTTTCACATTAGTTTTTTAGATACACCTACGAGAAAAATCACAGGACATTTTTCACCTATCACAATTATTAGTTTTATCTTAATTATATAATATATTTTTAAAGCATTAAGTGATAAAGGTTGGTGTGTAGTTTTGTCAATTGAAATGTCTGATATCTAAATACGTAAGTAATTCCCAATAAATGAAAACACAAACAACAAAATTAAGAAAATAGAGAAAAGTGAAAGTGTTATAGGTGTCCTATTATTTTTCTCGTAGGTGTATATCAGTTCTCTATCTGTCTCGTAACCGATGTGGTAACGCATCCGGCTGCCTCTTCGGAGTCAAGGGTTCGATCCCTGGGCGGGTAGGATTGACTGGGTCCTTCTTCAACAGGTCTAGGTGCGATTAATTGACTAATAATACACTGTAAATAAATAGTCACCGAAATGTCGAAAACCCGTTGGTTGAAGTTGAGACCCCCCATGTTCCGTTAAGGAATTGCAGGGGAAATTTTTTTTTTCTTAAAAAAGTAGTTTGAGCAATCGAACCATTGAGTTATTCGAAATGGACCTTCGAGTAATAAATTATGGAGAAGCGACTATATGTGCATTTCAAATGAAACATTAGGGGTAAACCTCGGCGAAAGACAACGTAAAGAAATAATAATATTAAAATTATATTTGTACACGACCCATAAGTATTGGTGTCGTAAATGGATTTAAATTAAAATTTTTGTAAAACTAAAATTTTAAGAAGGTTTACTATAAAATCTGATAACTGCTATTATTTTATTCATGACACATCTTCCAGATCCTGTTTAAAACGTGTTTTTAAGAAAAAAGTTCCATTTTAAATTCATTTAGTTCAAAAATATTCTACTAGGTGGCGAACGTGTCAATTTGTTAATTTCCAGACACAATACATTAAAAGCAGTTAGTTTAAAACAGAGTTTGAAAGAGAGTTGAAACGAAAGAAGCTGTTCTTTTTTGTATGAATTTAGCTTGCTGCCACATTTTAGTGTCAAAATACCAATTTAATGCATCAAATATACGTATTGTAATTTTAATTATGTTTTTTGTTGAAAATATCGAATTCCAGTAAATATTTTTCAGAAAACAAAGGCAGTTAAATTTAATTATACTTTCGGTTTTGAAGATAAAGCAGACCACTGTGAGACGCGGTAATTTTCAGAGTAATCGCTTTTAGGATCTGGCTTTAAATTTGATAAGAGCTGTCCCACTATCCCGATGATAAGAAATTAGGGCTCGATGTCTTCGAATTATAACGAGATATGGGTATTTTTGTAAGTAAAAAAGGTTAATCGTTATTAAAAATAATTCAAAACTTATGTGAACTTTATTATGACATTTTATTAATAATTCTTTAACACAATAAACTCAACTCTCAATGATATTTCCAAATCGATTTAAACTTTGAAATTTGAAAAATAATACCTTATAATTGGTATCAGATATGCGGTTTCATTGATTTATGATACATACAACCAAACTCAGAGCTGATAAGAAATTATAAACGTGTTTATAACATTGATTACAAATTCGAAGTAATCCACATTCAGTTGCATTTGAACAACGATGGATTTAAGACGTCTTCTATTGGAAGGAAAGGTTGAGAACGTTAAAGAAACTCTTAGTGCGATAGAAAAAACAGAAGAGAATCACAATTTTTTGTCTGAATTTTATACAGAATGTGAAGTGAAGGGAATTTCTCTGGACCCGAAAAGTATTCAAGTGATAATTGATTTTATTGTTGAATATAGATTAATATATTACAACAACAAAGGAATTTTAAACTATGAAGAAAACTTGAGTGAGAGAATGAAATTTCTTCAAGAAATTCTGGAAGATTATTTGAACCACAATTATGAGAATCCGATTGAAGAGTTTGTACTTCTGAAGTGCGTGGCTCGAATTTTGAAACCAATTGAAAATCATCCGTTCAAAATTACGTTGCAAAAAGTTCAGTTTATGGTGTGCGTTTATGTGGCGGTTAAGTCAGATAGAAAACGAGATCAATACAAATTCATCGATGACTTTTTCAAAGTTTTGGTCCATGAAGATCTCATTAGAGATGTTCTCCAACTTATGTTGACTAGTCTAAAAGAGAACTCTTTCAAAAGTGACAAATGGATCAAATTCAACCAAATTCACTCTATTTTGCAAATGTATTATTTACTGTTGAGAGCCGCTCATTATTACAACATTATCGATAAAAACTCAGACATCAATGATAAGGTGAGTTAAAAAAAAGTGTCAGTTATCGCAATAGAGATAACAGTACTTTGAGAAGCAAAATTATTCCAAAGTCATTGACCGGAAAAAGTAAAATAGTATTGAATGAGTGACGTCAGAACCCTTAATAAAAATTTTGTTGTTGATTTATTTTTAATAACAATAGCACCATTTTAACAGAAGTCATGCCGATTATTTGTTTACAACAACAATGACTAAGTGACTGTGGCTGGAAATTTCGTTGATAACGTTATTTGCGATATGTCGAACGTGGTTTAAGTTAATGTGATAACAAAAAATATGGTAAAGTGATAGAACAATAGTTATTTGTGCTAAAATTGAATAAAATCAACTTGTTTTTAACGAGTGAAACGAGTGTGAAACATTCATCGTTTCCGAGTTAAAAACAGGAGGACAAAACATTCTTTTGTACTCCACTCATGAGTACTTACTCTGAGTCCTTACAATTTCACTTTAAATTTCATTATTTACAAGGAAAATTGACATGTTTCACAAATGTTTCAAGTGAAATATTAAATTAAAAAGTTTCCGTTAACGGTATGTTTTGATACGGGAGTGCAAAATAGTGAAAAAATAAGTAAAAATGTCAACCAACAAATTTGTCTCAAAGTCAAATTTTGGTCGCTATTGTTGCCCTTAAACTACACAAAATATTGGTCCGTGATTATGTTGAAAATTAATTAGCGTTTTCTGTTTTAAAATTTTTAATATTTATCGTTTCAACAACCATCGGCATATAGTTTGGCTGTTTTTGTACGATTTTTGGCACATTACGTAGATATCATAGATAAATCTTATATTGCTTTAAATGGAAATTAATTTCACTTTAATTAAATCAAACAAATGTTCCACGCCACAATAAAATAGGCATTTGCCTTAAGACCAAGTAGTTAAGAGGAAAAAAACTCTTTTAATTTTAATTCCAAACGTTAACGGTATCTTTACAATTTAAGACTTCACTTGAAACATTTGTGAAACATGTCAATTTTTTTTGTAAATAATGAAATTTAAAGTGAAATTGTAAGGACTCAGAGTAAGTACTCATGAGTGGAGTACAAAAGAATGTTTTGTCCTCCTGTTTTTAACTCGGAAACGATGAATGTTTCACACTCGTTTCACTCGTTAAAAACAAGTTGATTTTATTCAATTTTAGCACAAATAACNGTTTGTACATAATGAAATTTAACGTCAAATTGTAAAAATTTCAGTACTCATGAATGGAGTGCAAAATATGTTAAAAAACAGTTGACTTTACACCCTTGTAGCACAAATAACTATAAAAGTAATTAATTACGTGTATAAATTATCTTTAATAATATTGTTGTATTTCAATGAATAAAATAAAGATGTTTTGTGCCGAAATGTAGAAATAACCGCAAAAATTTGTTTCTTTGTTTTTCCTTACAAAAATAAAGAAATGGTTTTAAATTTTTTTAAGTAAAGAGTATAGTCAGCACAATAAATGTGTGCTGTGCTCATTTTGAATCACACTGACTCAAACGGACCCCACAGCCTCTCAAAAGAAAATCTGCGCGACCTCTTAGTTTAATAAACCTTGATGATAACAACAATCACAATTTAAATATTAAAAGGCGGTAAATTTTTATCATGATCATAAATACAAAAATAATATATAGATAATATTTAATCAAGAGAAATTATAAAACCCATGTTTTTATTTATAGATCGATTAATATTCATTTTTTATCTTTTTATACCCATATAATATATTTTCCACTTTTTATAAATAACATATTTAGAGCATATTTGCAATTCTTAATGAAAAAATGAAATCACAATTACAATATGTATTTGAATTATGGATTTTTTTTTAAAATATTCAGTTAATGTAGTATTAGTATTAAAAAGAAAAACGGTGTCAGTGTTTCATATTTTAAAACTTTAAGTATGTTTATTTACAAGTTAAAATAGAACCCAAGATTTGGTTACACACGTTACATATGGTCCTAAATTAAATTATATGCAATTAAAATACTTTAAAAATCTGCTTACTATTAATTCAAAAGTAGCCTTAGCCCTTCATTTCAGACCTCATATCACATGCCCGTATGTGATACATTTTGCATGGGAAAGCGCAGCGAGTAAATATACCTTTGTGCAATTCCGTACCGAAAGTAGACTTTTCATCATGCAAATTGGTTTTGTAACGGCTTTCTTTACAGAACGGAGTGCTGAAATTATTCAAATTTTGCACGCAAATTGTCACCAATTTAATGAAATTATAAATTGTTGTCATAACCATATCTCTTCACATTATTATTGAAATATTTTCCGTTGGGAATTTCCTTGTGAATGGTTGCTGCACAATTTAAAAAAACCTCTGTGTCTTTCTTGTCACCAAATTTAATGGAAATACTTATTATTGTCTGCCTCTGTGTCCTAGCGGTTAGCCCCCTAGATATCCTCTTCGAGGTCGTGGGATCAAATCCCAGGGCGGATATTTTTCTAGCGCGAAAAAGTTTCCATTTGTGTATATCAATAACATTGCGAAATAATATTCATAGCGAATTAGAAATTAGTGATGGCGCAAACAAATAAATGAAATGGGCGGATTGACTGGATCCGTTTACAACTGGTCTAGGTGCTATTAACTGACTAATAATACACTGAATAAACAAACAGTCTTGGAAAGTCTAACACCCGTTGGTTGAGGTTGAGACTACCCCTAGTTCCATATGTTCCGGAATGTCGTGGGAAAATTATTACTATATTATTGTCATAACAATTTTATTATTTAAATATGAAAATGTCGTGGTGAGTTGTGGTTGCACAATTTGAAAAAAAAAACCGTTTTGAAAGGTTTTTATTATTAATTATGGAACAACTGATATTTTTTTCAGAACTCCACAAAATAAAATGGTAAATTCATGCAGTAATAACCTTTATTTTACCACCTGTATCGAAATATACTGATTTCGCATGTGTATTGAACAATATTTTGTCTAATTCTAACAAAAATCACCGTTAACCGATAATTAATAGTAAAAACGTTTGACACGGGTTTTTCAAATTGTGGAACAAGTAAGACACAGTCTAATCAGATTTGAGGAAGATGCACATCTTATAAATAAATCTGAATTGATTGGAGAGAGATAAAACATTCCCATCGAAATTTTGTGGAGATTGGATTATGACAACAATATGTAGTTCTGAAGAATCTTAATATGGATTCTTTTATTTATAAATATTATCAGATAGATAATGAAAGATTCAGATAAATGGAATGTAAACAAGTCCTTTCACTTTGAACAGGGTTTATTGATAACAGTTTGATAACAACAACAATTACAAATATTCAAATATTGTCAATAAAGATATACACATCAAGTTCTAATGCAAATTTTGAATTATTTCAGCACTCCGTGCAGAAAAGTAACCGTTACAGAACCAATTTGCGTGAAGAAAAGCCTACTTTTTGATACGGAATTGCACAAAATAACATTAAAATCGTCTTACAAACCCGGGGTCATTCAAATTTGTTCTGAAAATTATGGAAAATAAAAAAAATATGTTAGCAATGGTCATGCTTATTTACATGAGCCGGGCTGTATTTTAAAATAACTTTTTAGTCATAAAAGATAATATCAAATAATTACATAAATTTAACCACGTATTGAAATATTTCTAGGAATCGAATAGAGCCTTGCAAGTGGTTGGGGAGTGCTGCCTACAGATCAGCAGACTGCGATACGACGGCTTCAACGACACCTTTTACCCACTGTGTGAAGTTGAATTTTTCGCCACAGTTTTGAGCATAGAGAGGAACAAGTTGTCCCATTTTCGGAAAATCGTTTCTGAAAAGGATGAAGAAATACTTGCAGACCCAGAACTGAAGCCGATCAACGTCCAGAAGTTAGGATTATTTATATTAGACATGATTCAAATGACTAGAATTGAGATGGAGAAAATTGCTGTTGAAGATTATAAAACTTTTATAGAAATAGAAAATGTTCAAAAATTATATGATAGAGTCAAAGATTTGAGATTTCAAAAACATAATTTGCCAATAGTTGATATTGAAAAGCCTTCCCAGTATATGGACAAGGAAATCGAACTTCTTTCTAAATTTGGTTTAGTAGATAATTATACAACAGTTTTACTTTCTGAAATCAGTGAACAGATGAAAAGGTCTTATCACAATGATTTTGAGGAGAACAAGTTAAATGTATTTAGTTTCATTGAATGGTTCCAAAAGAATTACCAGAAACCAATAGATTGTGTTAAAAATAAGTTGAATGCAATTTCAGAGAAATCATTTATAGATATCACAACTTTAATGACTCTTTTCATAAAACTTTTAACCGAGTCAGAAAAAGTAAGAAATATGAGATGGTTTAGGAAATTCAAGAAAATCCATACGGATTTTGTGACAAATCCAGATCTCAATTTTTCTCGAGAAGAATCCGTTATTGAAGAGTTTTTAGAGAAAATACGTTTATCCATCTCTAACCCAAAAGACCAAGAAAAATTTAATGAACTTGAAAAAATCCTGTTAAAGAAGAGATCTCTCACTTTAGAATTTAAAATTTTCAAAGACCTTAAATCAGTTGTTAGCGATTGGCCTAAAGACGATACAAATCTAAAACTAACAGGCAGGACAATTAGTTCCTACAAGGATCCATTAAGCCTTTTTATGCAAAATATTGATAAAAACATTTCGGATTATAAAAATATTGAGCTGTTTCTTAAAGAAGTAAAATGGAAAAACACTCAAGAAATTGTACACAAAGTTCGTAAAGTTATTTTCAAAGATCTATCAAAGTCCTTAGATTCTATTTTATGTAGTTTTGAAGGAAGCATTATTTTAGATTGTTTGCAAATCCTTAGAAAAATAACACAAGATCTAAGCCAAGACGATTACTTTCGCAATAATCCCGTCGTTATGGCTTTAAGAAATACTTTAACAACACTTTTTTGTAGGTATAAAAACAATGAAAAAGTTGATGAAAGTATTCTTGTTGTTTGTGCCGAAGTCTTTACAAAACTTGAAATAGAAAGTAGGGAACACGATACCTATTTAAAATCATCAATCTTCAAAGATCATGTGAATACTTTAGAAACTAAAATTCGTAATTTTGGAAAGAATGAAATAGCCGATGAAATTTATCTTATTGACTGTTTGGAAATCCTTAAGAAAATGGAAATTGAACTAAGTCAAGACTATAATTATCTAGACTTTGATTGTCCAATCCCAGTGGCACGAAATTTGAGAAACGTTCTGGCTCATGGCGACATTTACGTTGACATTTTTTGTCCCAATTTAAAAGAGGTTATTCAAAGCCATTTAAGAACAATCTATGCGACCTACGAAAATCTAAATGGAATCGGATTTTGTCGACTAGATGATTTTGAAGAAGTAAGATCGGATTTAGTTAAACAACGATATTGGGCTAGACAAGCTTGGGAAGCTTTACATTTCAATGAAACTCCACAACAAAATCAAGTCATAGAAACGTTCAAAGTTCGAGATCACAATGATCTCACAGTTGTTCATTACAATTTGAAAAACATAACAGAAGATAATAAATTTCTTATGTATTTGATAGACAAGCTAACACAAGTATCGTCCTTTCAAACAAATGTCTTATTCGATAAAATGTTGGAAGAAAGTAAAAATTACAATTACACAGAATATAACACAGAGCAATTTTTCATTGATAATTTCATAAATGAGGAAGATTTACAAAACAGGAGATGGTTTTTGTGTCTAATTCTTTGTTTTAATTGCCAAAGTTTGGATATCTTTTACAAAATATATTCAAATCAATTTAACACACTGGAACTTCTTTCTTTTACCATGGCCCATAACCTGAAGAAAATCACAGAATTTCTATTAACGCAGATCATTGAAGATGCCAATTTTGACAATTATAGCTTAGTTTTGATGCATGCAATTACAAGCGATAACACACAATTGGTACTGATTTTAATGAATATTATTCCCGACAAATCTAATATAAATTGGCAAAGTTTGGTAATTTTAGCTGCTGAACTAGGAAATACTGAAATATTAGAATTACTATTTACAGAGATAGACCCATTTTCTTTCTCGGATCGAAATTTACTTATTAAAACAACTATTAGTTTTAATTCAGATATAAGTGTTTTGAAGTTAGTCTTTGAAAAGTACCTTTTCTCACTTTCCAATGAGGAATTTCAGTTTTTAGTACATTTATGTTGCTTTAATGAAAGATATGGTATTTTAAAATATCTTATAGAAGTTATATCAGAAAACCAATGGAAAGCAATTAAAAATTCAATTTTAATATCTTATTTTAATAATCATTCCACTAAAATTGTACAATATTTGATTGAAAAAGGAGCTTCTTTCAATTCCAAAACACTTGCTGAATTTGTTCCATTTTTTGAGTCCTCAAAAATTGTCGAAGTTCTATTTGAACACTTTGGTACATCAGAACTTCATGAAACTTCTACATTGACATATGTTCGAAATCAAGATGTGGCTGAAGTTTTTCTCAAAAAAGGATATTCTTTAGATTGGTTTGAAATTAATTCTTTGCCTTTGAAATTTGTCCTGGAGAAAAATCCGGGACCAAAAGTCTACTTTGAAAAATTGAGGTTCTTTCTTAGAAGAAGTTCTTTCGAAAATGTGGGTTTATTAATAAACTATTTCAAGCGACATAAACTTTTGATACAATTTATGGACTTGCCAGAACTTGGACTGGATATTAGGCTTAGAAAAAGGGGCTGGATGTCGCAATTGGACTGGAGAGATCCGGATCAGGAGGACTTTGATGTTATTTTCGGTCGTGCTTTAAAAAAGAAGTACCTTACTTACGTTAGAATGGTTTTGAGAAGAGGAAGAAAGCTTTATGTTGATGAAGGATTGGATACCATGGCTACAAATGGTGTAAAATATTATAAACAAGATCAAATTATGGAAATGATCAAAGAATATGGACCAGATTCTAATATAAAATATGACACCCTTCTACGTCTTGCTATTGAGAGAGGAAAAGGAGACATTACAGACTCAATGCGAATTTTTTCAAAGTATGGTGCAGGATCACCATATGGTATTAACTTTCACAAATCAAACCCACAAGACTGGTTGCTGTTTGGAGTTTTGCATGGGAAGAAAGACCTAATTCAAAATGCTTTATCTTCTGGGGCTGATATCAACTTTAGATATGAAAAATTCCGCTTTGGCACAATCTTGCACATAACTTCGTATAAAATTGAACTTAGAAAAAAGGAATTTCGAAACTATATTTTCAATTTCGGAGTAGATCCTTCAATTAAGGACATTGAAAATAGCACAGCCTATGAATTGGATTTATTTTATAATCCTTCTAGGAAAATTTTAAGGTGTGAAAATGAAATCTCCGCTTTTCACCTATTTTGGGCAGGAGTCTTAAGAAACGATATTGATCTAATGACAGAAGCTTTGGATAAGGGTGCTAATGTTAATTGTCTTTTCCCTGGGGTAGAATATTATACAGCTCTTCATTACTTCGCTCATAAAGGGTCATTGAAAGGAGTCAAATTTCTTTTAAACAACGGAGCTGATCCTCTTATAGCTAATTACGCCCAAGACTATCCTATTAAGAAGACTCTTTGTCGGGACTATGTCGAAATTTTCAAGCTCCTATTCACAGATAAATTAGAATTGGGAAGGTATTTTGTAAATGCGGCTTTTGAAAATAGTGTCAAAATTGTGCAATTTTTATTAGAGAAAGGAGTTGATCCCAACTCAAAAAGGAATGAAAAATCAGCATTGGTAATGGCTTGTGAAGAACCTAATAATACAGGCCTTAAATTAGCGCAACTATTGATTAAACACAAAGCAAAAGTAACTGAATCTCATGCCAGTTTAGCTTTGGATAATAAAAATTACGAAGTAGCCAAGTTAATCTTATACGAAGCTCTCAAGTACCCAAAAACTGTTGACGACTTTAAAATTGCAATTGAAGAAGGATTGAACATAAATGTAGCTCCATATTCGGATTTAAGGACCTTCTTACATTTAGCTTGTTACTTACAAGACAAAGAAATGGTTAAATTTTTGCTCGACAATGGTGCTGATTTATTAAAAAAAGATTCTAAATTTAATGACCCCATTAAAATAGCCCTAGAATCAAATAGTGAAATAGCGAAACTTTTCTTTAAGCCTCTTTTATGCAAGTTCTATTCCATGTGGTCAAAATATCCTTCTAAGGAATTTACTGACTTTTACAATCACAACTCAAACTTGCACTTGGATTTAGTCTTTGTTTTTTGGTTTGATATGATTCTTAAGGTTTCTGGACTACTTCAAACTGAACACAAAAATCTTAACGCCTTTGAGCTTATGGTTTCTGGTTTGTGGCTCAGCAATATTGGTTTAATAAGAAAGTTTTTAAAATCTGGAGGAGACATAAATTGTATGCTTAGGGAATTAGTTTTCGTTGGCTGTGTTTTAAACTACGATAACGAGAATTTGGACAAAACTTTGAAATTTGTTTCATCAAAAGGGGGTGCTGTTTCAAAAGAAATTGCATGTGCCAAAAAATTAGCCCAACAATTGTTAGACTTGGCTGTCCCATTCTGTGTTATGACGAACTATGAATGGCATCCATATTTTAAAAAAGCCATTGAATTGTATAAATCAAAGACCGATTGCAGTCAATGTGAATTGTGTCTTAATGATAAAAAATAACTCTGTTTGCAATAATTTGCCATTTTTAATTTTTTATATATAACATGCAGTTTTTTAGGTTTTGGTGTTGTTTAATAGAAGTCTCGTATTATTATAGCATTTATATGTATTTATATTATACCGTGCCAAAACACTTGGCCAGGGATGATTGAATGTTCAAAATATTTTCTTTAATGTAAATAAATTTGTACGTGTATACATTTATAATATGAATATAGTTTGATTTATTATTTTAAAGATTAAGAATCTTTCTTTCAAATGTTTTTGATACTAAAGATAAAAAGGTAAGGTTATTTTGTAGACAACGAATTTCATCGTAGTTTTCAATTTATTTAGTGATATCAATAATAAGCAAACCTCGAATTTGTTTGAAACATTTCGGATTAAATAGATTATGATGTACAAATGTTTCCATTTTATTTAAATTTCGACATTAAATATAGAAGTTGTAGCCAAAAATCCAAAATGTGAATAATGTGATGTTTAGTAAAATAATAAGAATTTATTTAACAAATAATTTATAACCCAAACTATTCACTAATTCAATCAAATTTGTAATATAGTTACAATAGAAAAAGCTCACTACGGCAGAAAATGAGAAACAGATACGTAAAAGATTTAAGACCCGTTCCCGAAATTATGAAAAAATGAAATCCATGTTCAAGAAACTAATGAGAAACTGTTTTAAGACATGGATTGAAATCGAAAACTTTTATTAGTGAAAATAAGAAAATCTGTTGGATTACTTTAGAATAAGAAAATATGTAAAAAGTTTAAAATAATACTTTGTAAATGTCTCATTGTTTTTGGTATTTCGCCCACAGAGTAAACCCACTGTAAATAAACCTAAATCAAACTGAAGATCACCTGTGTTATTACTCTGAGACTTCAACCGGGATTGTTTACAAAAATAGGAGCCCCACAACTAGGGCGAACTTACGGAAGTTTTGAAAACAGGTAATTCCCATCAAGGATATTTTTAAGCATTTTCATTTACTCTTGACACTAATCGATCTTTTTTGGTTTGGTCGCTTAATTTGTGCAATTTTTATATATTTTTTACTTTAATGATTTTATATAATAATTCATACATGTAGGTCCTTTTAGATTTATGTTTCAAAAATTTCAAAAAAATTATGTAATATAAAAATATTGGGAAAATTTTGAAAAAGTATCCATTCTCTATTTTTATATGTATAAATTATTGGAGTTTGGTAAAATATAAACGAATAAATGAAAATGTGTTTTGGTTCTAAGACCTACTATTTTAGATACAAATATAATACTTAAACGCAAATTAAACATTTTTCTCATTTATTATACTCTTCATTTCTTAAACTTGATACAACTATTGCTAAAAAAATTGCTTTATGGTGTTATTTTTGGTTATATAAGATCAATCGGCATTTATTGTCTACTTTTTATGGTTTAAGTTTTATAAGGTGTTCGAATATATTTATGTGGCTGTAGTTAAAAGTTATTTTCACTTTTTTTCAAATTGGGGCAAATTTGGGCAAAAGATCTCTTTAGATTATCAAAATATCATATTTCCTCAATTTTCTACTTGTAATTTCGCCATGAAGTTCGATGTAGTACAGCATTAAAAACTTCTGTGAGGTTTTGGCAACCATATTTATTGCTCAAATTTTTTAAAATTTTTATACTTAAAAAATTATTAAAGTTTTCTATTTTATCATTAAAAATTGCTAAAGCAGACCTTAAGGGATTGATGATATTTTTTGGGAATTTTTGATTAATTAAATTCAATGGAAATTTTCCTCAATAAAACAACACTTTTTTCATAGCCGAATTTAAATTTTATAAAACATGACTTTCAAGGGTTTATTTTATACATAACAAAATCGTTTCAGATAACTTTAAATTTAACATTTTTAAAACTTATTTTATACATAAGAAAATAGTTTTAGAAGATTTTAAATAAATATTTTGAAACAGAGTTGGTGTTCAATATTCAATCATTACATTTTTCTCTGGGCGACATTGATTTTAGGGCTTATGATCGCTCGAAACTGACTAGTGTGCGTCGCTGTAATAAAATGAAATGTAATAAACAATAATTATAAAATTAAGCCTCTGATAAGGGAAAGTCAATTGTCGAAATTAAGGCAATCAAGTGAAGGATTTTCTTCTAATAAAGACCCCTCGCTCTTAACATTTTGTCAACATTTAAAATGTATCATTATTCTTATTTTTTTCATTTGACTGCAGTTATAATGATGAATATTGTTACATGCTGAGGTAGAGGTAATTTCCTATTCTTCTTTGGAACAACCATAAAATAGAACTGGTTTCATTTTGCATAGAAACGTTGGACAAACTTGACAGAATTTGCACAAAAGTCCATTGCAAAATGCTTCATTTTCAGAAAAATGTCATTTGATTCGCCTTGGTTCCGATTCTCATTCCGCATGTCATCGCCCTGCAGGACATAACCATTTCTACACAAACATGCCCTACAACTAGACCGCACTTCCATCCTCAACTAATATCACCCCTATTCTTATTCGTTTGATTCGCCTGGAGTTGAGGAAGAAAATCTACTCACTAGTAATTGAAATACGATTCCGTAAAGATGATACCCAATTAAAACACACACACCACCTATCACGTTCTTTTATTTTATATTTATTATGTAACACTCAAAAAGCCAATTAAAGGATGATTTATAGAGTTTATGGTTAGATTCAATGTTAATAGGGCTATCTTATGGTAAAGAAAGCTATAAAAATTCATTAATTATCCATACAAAAATTTCCCTTTCAATTCCTGTAACCTCAATCAACGGGCTTAGACTTTTCATGGCTATTTGTTTTCAGTGTATTATTAGTCAATTAATAGCATCTTGACCAGTTGAAAAAAGACCCAGGGATCAAACCCATGGTCTCCGAAGAGGCAGCCGGATGAGTTACCACAACGGCTTTGAAGCGGGTTATAATTTTCCATGGATAAAGATAAATGTTTTTGTAATAATTCTAAATTTTTTACGTTTGAAATTTATCTTTTAAGTTCATTATGTTCAGGCTATGAAAATTTAATAATTAAAATTATTGTGATGCAAACAAGTATTAATCGACCAAAATAAATAAAAATTTTAATATTTTATTTTATGTAATTATCTTTTACAAATTGTAAAATCAGATATAATACTTTAAAACTATATAAATTTTAGGAAACCTTCCAGATCATCTATACAAAGGTATTTTTATACATTTTCTTGATAGTAAATATTTGCTTTATTTGGTTGTTAAACTATTTTTTAGATGAAAATCATTCGCGTATTGTGATTGCGCAAATATTCTTTGTTTTTAACTCGCTGCATTCGTCAAAATACATGGTAATTTCGTGCTGTAATAAACTATATTTCACCACTTGTATTGAAATATACTAATGTATATCAATAAGCTTCGATTTTGGAACGATTTTTTGTGACGGTAGATAACTAATACACACACAACTTTTTACAAAATTGCTTAAAACCTATCAGAAACCTATTAAATTTTCTGATCGACGTGAAAGAGAAAATAGGCGACTGAAAAGGTGACGTAGTCCGGTGAAATATTTTTCCGTAAGTAAACACCAAACCAAATAGAAGTAACCTTTAAAAATTTAATTAATATTTAATAAAATCAATTAAAACAGCATCCTTCAAGATATTGCAGTAAAAAATGTACAAAGCAAATGAATTTATGTTGTAAAGTGATCTTTGAGACTTTTTTGGCCATTGTGAATTTTTTTTTCTCATTTTAGGTGAACTTGTACCACACTATAGCTGTTTTTGAAAAGTACCTTAACCAAATGTACTTCATGAAATGCATTTAGTTAATAGTTTAACTAAAACATGAATGAATAAGGAATCTATTCAAGATAAGAACCATCTCAGAAACTTATTCAATTATAACACATTTAATTTCTAAATTGATAAGATGTATAAAAATCAATATAATTTTTTTATTACTCATTTTAAATATAAAATTGTTTTATTTTGATGCGCTTAATTTGATATAATCTATATGTTATTTTAGTAAAAATGCTTTATGAAGATATTACTTATTTTTAATAATCATTCATTCTTTGTTAAGAGCATTAAATGTTAAAAATATAACTTAAATAAAAGTTTATATTTAAACCAAAAACAGAATTCATTTTCCCTAGAAAATCCCTTAAATCTGATCAACAGAGCTTTCGTTCTATTCTCGTGCACAATTGAATATTTTTCTCTTCAATAAACTTGAAACTAAATTGATTGCAAACAACAAGTAAAGTATTTGTTTATAGGCTCTTGAAGGGAATTAGGCGATATTTTTTCTATTTGAAGGAGCAATCTTTTATCTAAAAATGGGTCAAAACATGGGACCGAAAAAATCGTGCTCCACTTTTGTTTGCTCATTTGAATATCAAAAACACTTTTCGCAATTGTTTATCACATTCCAGATCAAGAACCCTTGTGTTGAGCGCAAAAAATTCCTCTTACATGCTCGTACACAAAACGAACGCTGCTCTCCATATCCCCTTTGTGCTTTCCTCTATATTCATATTCCTACGACAGACTACGGGATGGAGATTGGAGTGAATAGGGTTCGTAGTATTTTTAGCAAAACCGGATTTTTCGGAGAAATATTAGGGATTGTCGTGTAATATGTCTTTACAATGTTTTTTTTGTACTACAAAGGTTAAACAAAACATCTGATTAGATCATAAATACAGTTTAATCTTACTAAGAATAAATTACGTTTTTCATTTATAAAATATTTACCATTTCTAAAAATTTATAATTAAATAAATATTTTTACACTTCTTAAATTAAACAAAAATATTATTGAAAATTTCAATATATTTTAAATAAAAACAATTTAAAAATACAATATGTAATTATTTTAGATTTCGACACATATACAATAAAACGGCTATTTCATTCTGTAAATTAAACTGTTTATGCTATAGTACCATAATAGATAATTTTACAACTAGGTTGATAAGATAAAGCATTATTAAACACTAGGGTCAATTAATGTCGCAAACAAAGTGAGTGTTTAAAAAAAGGTGCTTGTTTTTAATACTGCTTATCAACTGAATTTTATAAAACATTTTATGCAAATAAATTTATTTGAAAATCTAAAAAGAACATTGGTTTATTAAATTTAAATTTCAAATTCTATCTCACAATATTTTCTGTTTCACTCCATCATTAAGGTGGGACTGGTAAAACTATATCTTTTCATCTCTTACTTGCACACAGGAAATGTCATCCGTTAACGGATTAAATGGACCGAAATCAATTAAGTTAGTACCAGTGATGTCAAATTTCGATACTTTCAAGTATAAATGATTACTGATTACTTTTTTCAAAGTATCGAA
>JXOV01003132.1:3760-15924 GCA_001014945.1 Clogmia albipunctata
GGGGGGGGGGGTTGCTATGTCGTAGTAGGCTGCTAGTTGCTCTCTTTGAAAGTCTTAAACCCTGATTTCGAATAATGAGAAAATAGTATTCAAAATTTTCGAAGTCAGATAAAGTAATAATTACTAACGAAAACTGTCATCTAAGTGCATCGCTGGATACAAATATAGAAACAATAGAACAGCTAATAAAGTCACAATCTCAGGTAATATTTTCTGTCATAGCGGGTTATTAGGCTATTAGCTGACAAACCGCTCGACGTATTTAACCCGACGGATACTATTTTAGAGATCAATAAATTCCCTACCCTATGAAGAAAATGATAATTTTGATCGATTTAGCCTTATATTGATTGTTTCATGTGATAATTTTGCTGAAATTTTGAGCTAGATTCATGGTGCTTAGGATTCTAAACATGGATTCCGATTTTCGCAATTTCGCGAAACCTATCAAAGTATTTGCAATTATTTTTGATTTGTTAAGAATAATATTTTGAGTTAATTTGAACCTCTAGCGATATCGGGTTCCAGAGTCGTAAAGGATTCGTGGATTTGTTTATAGAGCTAATTTGCGCTGTGTTCTCAGCAAACTATGCAAAACTTTAAGAAAAAATATTTGATATCATAAATAAATTATATTTGTAACCAAAGTTGCTCAACACAGAAGAAGTCATGCCGATTGTTTGTTATTGTAATAACCTCATTTAGCGACTGTGACTTGAAATTTCGGTGATAACGTCATCTTCGAAATGTCAAACTTTGTTTTGACTAGTGTGTTAGATTCATGAAAATTACTTTAAATTGAGTGAGAAAAAATTTTTACAGTATAATAATTAAGTTCGTGAAATAAGTACCTAACATAAGATAATATTATAATATATTAAAATGAAAGAAAGTTGTTTATTTTCCGAAATGTGGAAATAATCGAAAAAGTTAATTTCTTTGTTTTTTCATAAAAAGTAAACAAATGGTGTAAATTTCTTAATGCTAAGAGTATAATCAATACAATCAATATGTGCTGTGATTATTTTAAATCAGACTGATTCAAACGGACACCACAGTTTCAAAAAAAAATCCGCTCGACCTCTTTGTTAATTTAACCTTGTTTGTAACATAATTTTTTAAACTCCGCCCTTTTGACCTGAAGATCTATTGTGTTCCCTCATATCTCTGCCCTACAGTGTGTCTAAGCTTTAGTTCTTCTAAGAAATTCAAAACTTCATCTAACTTCAAGGTTTGGAGTTGGGTCGATTTGGCCTTCGATGTTCTTACCTCTGCGGAATTATTGCAACGCAGTCTTGTAGAATATGAAGAGGAGTCTCCGCTCCTGCATTCTTCTTCTTCGATGATTCCTAGCTGTTGCAGGAGCTTGACAAATTAACAATTCCCTTATAAGAACTCTATGACAATACAGACTTTGTCTCTATTGAAGAGCTTAAGCTAGGTAGGTCTTTTGGGGTTGTAACCTCCCGTTGTCGCTTTTAATTTTGTTCATTCTCTTCACAAATTTAAACCCCGTCCATTCGACAGCTTTCTTCTTTGAGGTTGATCAGGTTGATGCCACAAAAGGGCTTGTCGCAACACTATAATGTGATTTTAAAATTTGGAACAATTTGAATTCTTAATATTTTGCATTCAAAGATATGATTGATTTTATAATAGTTTTGTAAATGTTAAATAGAGCTATACTTAAACAAGAATAAATGATTTGCGAATTATGACTTGTTCCAACAAATTTCTTACAAAATTTTATACAGTTTTCATTTTTTCGACTTTACAAAATAGAGTTGGCCAAAAACTGACTGATGCACGTAGGTGACTAGTCATTAAAAATAAAATGACATGAACAAGTCAACACAATTTATTGACGTGCTTAACTTATTATCCGATAATTTGAATTTGACCAACAAGTCAAAGTCTTGACCAATTGGTCAAATACTGACCAATGACAGCTTCTTTTGTTTTGTCACTTTCCTTCTTATATTCTTTTTGTTCATGTTGCACTCACACACAGTGAAGGTAAGATTTTATCATTTGTCAGTCAAATTAAGACAGCAAAACTTGAGGGAAAATAACAAGAAGAAGAATTTGTGAAATTATTTCTATATATATTTTTATGTTTTTTATTATTTACTAGTGAAATAAGTCTTTAGTTTGGCAATATTTCTGTGATATTACTGATGGAACAACGAAGTGTAATCGATGCCAAAATGTTCTGTCTTACAGGGAATTTTTGCAAATATTTGAAATGACCAACTGAGACAAGTCATTGACTTGGTCGTTTTTCCCAAGACTTGTTAGTCTGTCAAGTCATTGAAAATGACGTTTTTGGCCAACTCTATTACAAAATAAGAATATAAGAATATAACTCTGTTAGAATTTAAGAAGCTGTATTGTTACTAAAACACTCACTAATTCGGGTATATTTGATACGGCGCTGATTATTTATGTTAAACTACACCTGGAAACCAGAAACTATATTTGAGCAAATATTAGAATTTGGTAATTTCATAAAAAAATTAATTCAAATTTAAATAACATTCAAAAACTGTACAGGAATCAGTGTTTTTTAAAGTTTTAAAATTCTTTGAGTGTTAATATTTAATTAATTTAATATGATCGACTTCTACAAAAAAATTGCCACAACAAGTCCTCAAACAATACTGCCTTTTATTGCGTTATACATAGGAATATAAGGAATGTGATTTGTATTTAATATAACCTCGAAAAGAAATGCACAATGGAATATGATCATTCAATTGAGATTCTAAAAATGGTCTCACGACGAGTCCATAGAAATTGAAAGCAGGCCAATATTGCAATTTAATATTGTATAACACGTCTCTTTGCCAAACGATTATTATTGATAGAGATGACAGGGGATGAATGACTTGTGCTGTCGGGCATAGAGGTTGGCCAATAAGAGTCAAGAGGAATCATCTTTGGGTGCATTTGTCGTCGTCTTCGAGGCAGAAAGAGGACGAATCGGGGGACAAAGTTGGACCACAATTTATGCCATTGTCATTTTAAACATTGAAATATGTTGGATATTGATTGCGAATTACCCCCGGAAATCGCGTAATTTTTCACTCGTGTGCGCGTGCTAAAGGACTGGAATCCATCGTGTAGTCCTCGATAAGCTTGTCGTTCAGAGGGCAGAAGAAGGCGAAGAAGAGGAATTGTGCTCCTCATTTCCCCGCGATTTGGGTAACAAATAATGAATGGGGAGGAAAACCGTTCCATTTATTCATTTGAAAACTTTGTCATCTGGAATGCAATTCCTCTTCTTCACGGGAAAGCTCTTCACATTCAGGTTGATTGAATGGCAATCCGCATCAATGTTTGCCATTTGCAAATGTATTGTAAAAGAAGTAAATAGAACGACAAGGGGAATATAATTTTAAAATCGGAAGAAAACTATTAAGTCCTTGATTGAAAAACATGTTTACACAGCACTTCAAATCCATTCGGCGAATATCGGCAGCATTCGAAATTTGGAAAGGAAATAGGGTTGGCAACTATTTTAGATTTGTTTTTGTCGGACGCCTATTAAGGTAATAGAAAATCAACAACAATTTTTATTGGATTAGATTTCAATAAATGTATTATATGTTTTAAAGCAAATAATAAATTTTATAACGATTTAATACCATACACCAAGTCTGAGTTTTAAATTTTTTTATTTAAACATTTCTTTACAATATTTTATGCATTTTTGCTTAAAATTGATATTATGACACTCATTTGTTCATTCAAAGTCGTTGTTACAGCAAAAGTGCTTTAAAGAATTCTTTAAAGCACGTGTGCTTTTTCTTTATTATTAAAGTGTGGCCTCCGTAAAAGAAATCCATTAAATTTATATGGTCGTCAGTTTTGAAGGGCGTGGCTTAACTGTGTTTTGTTAGTGTTTTTTAAAAATAATCAAAGAACTCATGAACTACGTTTAATTGTAGTTTATCATGTATTTTACAGAAATTCGAAGAATTTTTAAGATTTTTATGTTAATTTATTTAAAAATGCATAAAATTCTGTACACGGTCGACAAGCATTATTAATCATTCGGGCCTTCTTTACACTCGCTTCGCTCGTGGCTTAAAATATCCCTTATGTTTAATAATGACTTATTTTATCGACCTTTGTTGTATAAATAACTATCACCTACACAATTTTTAAATAAACAAATACAGATGGTCCGGAGGAACAACGACACAAATGCAATATCGAATCGAAGAGATAACAACAGAAAAGTTTTGATACTGTTAATAATTGATATAAGTTTTGTCATTATTTTGTAATCATAGAAAAAGTATTAGTTCACTGGTACCTAGCAGATATAAATCGAAACAATGGACTGTACTCTGAAAAGGTGTGATATTGACATCATCGGACATGGAGGCTAGAAAATTATCAGTCAGCTCGCGAAACTGGTATTTCGAACTTGAGGTAACCACCTCATGTAACGGTTTTAGTAAAGCTACGGTTACGCCCTTGTTCTCATGTATAAAGGACATGCTTTTGGTTGGGTCTATTTACGCATACTTAGTTGCATTTGATTTTTTTTTCATTTGCGTCGTTATTCATCCGGACCGTCGATATTAAATATCACTGTTGTTTTAATCCTATTTTTATTGTAAAAGAAACGAAATAAAGTTAAAAAACAATTAATACACAATTTTTAAAAATATGCTAAAATGGTTTTTAAATACAACCTTTAATCTGATAGTTTGAAACACATTCTTTCAATAAATTCTGTAAACTAAGCACATATAAAAGTATTATTTCAATTTTAAAAGAGAATGGATTTAAATACCAGCAACAGAGTGTAAAATTTAATATTAAAAGATGTTCTTACCTTAAATGAGAAAATATACTTTTAATAATTTGTTATGCAACTAGATCGTTAAGTAAGATATTATTAAAACTCAAGATCTTTAAAAATAACAAGAAGAGAGAGTGTATTAAATCTCTTCTTGAGTGTATTTTATAAAGGAGTTTATTCATTTTTAAACTAATTAAATCAAAAATATTTTTTAAAATCTTTGATTTGCTTATTATCACTTTCATGAAAGTGCTATCAGAAATGTGCTTTTCCTAATGTTCTGTTGTTTTATATTATGGTTATATCATGGAGTTTATAAAAACTTTCAGCATTTGAACAAGAAAATAACTTTTAATATTTATATAATCATTTGATTGGATAAGAACCTGAAAGCATTCTTGAAAGAAGTAGTAAGATTTTTTAACTAAATTTAAAATTGTATTTCTAAAAATCATAGGAAGTGTGTTCGGGTGGAGTTTTAAAATATAACACTTCTATAAGACATCAACATCATCACCTGATTGATGATAAAGATGATTTTTATGTTGTGATTTTTGTTGCAATTTTGTTCCGTTTGTATATTGGACTGGGCATTTTAAATCTTGCTTGTATAGTCTATGTCCTTTCATTTGTTCAAAATGAAGAAGAAATTAGCTTCCCCTAATATGTTTTGTTATTTTATTAAAACCATTTAAGACTTATTACAACTCTCACCAATTGGACTGAAGACCATCTTCTTAAGTTTTTATGAATTTTCCTATTGTCAAAAAACCATTGAATATATTTCAAATAGAATTAAAATAAATTCACAGAAAATTTCTAAAGAATTAAAGGTGAAGATTTACTATAAGGTGACCAATGCTTTTTTTTAAATAAAAACTGTTTAGTAACCCTATTTGAAATAGAATCTCATCGATCGTACTTTGAAACCTTGCCAAAATTCGGTGACTTTGACAAATCAATTTGAATGGGAGGTTTACAGTGAAAGTTTAATTGATTGCCAATGTGTCAATCGCTCAAAGCGGTTTAATTTCTGCTGTTTATTAATTTGCTGCTCAATCGCTGCTAATTAAGAAATTTACCAGGGTTTTGGAGAGGGGGGAGGGAAGCGAAAAGACAGTCTAATTGATTGGAAGTTGTTTGATTTAGAGATAAAAGCATTAGCCTGGCAAACAAATCAAGTGACAAGTTGTAACAGTGTGGAATCAAAAGGAGCAATTCCATATGATGACAAATTGAATTAATTTGCTTATAAATGAGCCCACTTGTCAGCTGTCGCGTCCCAAATAATTCAAATAGTGATTAATTTGTTCATTAAAACTTTCATAACAACTGTAAAGTGTGTCACTTTCAATACAAGTGCTTTATTGTCTGTAGAAATTAGTACCAATTAATATTATATGACTCAATTTCATTATCCATTAAGAGAGTATTTATACTCAAATCCATGAAAAGTATTTTTAATTTGATCTTAAATTCCTTGTTTTATACGTAAACTTAAAATATCATTTTAATTTCTTATTGAATTAGTTGTCTGCCTATTTAACTTGCGGTTAGCACCCTAGACTGTGTCCTCGTGGTCGTGGGATCAAATCCCGGGCGGACATTTTTCACCGCGAAAAAGTTTCCATTCGTATATATCAATAACAGTGTGAAATAATATTTTTAGCGAATTATAAGTAATGGCACAAAAATATAAATAAAATGGGCGAATTGACTGCATCCGTTTACAACTGTTCTAGGTGCTATTAATTGACTACTAATTCACTGAAAAACAAATAGTCAGAAAAATTCTAACACCTGTTGGTTGAGGTTGAGACTACCCCAAGATCCGTACTGGAATGCAGTGGGAAATATTGAATTAGTTCCTTTTTTTTTATTAAATTGGTCTATTCAATTCAAACTATTCGTACTTAACCCTAACCAACCCGAGACGATTTTGAACTTACCAATCCAAGGATGGCCTGAGAGATCAACCACATTTTCAAATGAAAAATTTCTTAATTTAATAATTACACAAAGCTAGTTTTATTAAGTGATATTCATTACAAACATTTTATATTACTGGTTTTATGAATTTAAAAAAAAAAGTTAGATGATCAATAAATACTTTTGGTCATGATTGGCCTCATTATAATGCTACTTCCGACTTACTACTTGAATCTATTATATCTCTCATAGCTCTAATGTTAAGAATTTGGTTAATATCTTTATATCCGGACTGCTGCAAATTCTTTGTTCTCCCAGATCAATTGAATAAAGTGAAACACGAGTCTCTTCCGATAACGTTTTGCACATCTATTAAAAGTTATAAAAACAATAAAATTAGTCAAAATAATATATAAAATTGACGATTTATCTTACATTTGTTGTTCGTACACAGGAATTTACAACAGAAAAAGAACGACAAATTTTTTTCAATTAATAATATTTTCGTTGTCCCGTTATTTGTTCTTAATTTTGCCGGCCTGGTACGAATCCAATTGAAGTTCAATTTGAGGACCGTTAAACGTAAAAATATGTAACACGGACGATGAATAAGAGGAGTAACTATGCCTAAAATAACATCTCCCTATCAAGGTTTGGCATAAATATGGTACGTTAAACAGTTTGTAAGCTTCGATGCGTAATAGCAAACAAATCCGCAATATCAGAAAATATTGTCGCAGATTTTAGCGTTATTAGCTTTTTTAATATGCCAATATAGGTATTCATGGTCAACAATTACTTTATCTGAATACCTAAATTTTATACTATTTTCTTATATTTCAAAATCAGAGTTTTAGGCTTTCAAAGAAGTTACTGCCTGCTATAACATTGTGACCTAATTGATCGATATTCTTGAAATATTTCGGATCCATAGTGGACTTAAGGGGAGTGCGTTTATAGGGCTGACCTATGAAACCGGTGAATTTTTTCGATTATATTATATGCGTATAATGCTAAGAAATGCATTAAAATATTGAAAACTAAATCTTGAGTCAAATTCATACCACCATTTCCGAGACACGAAATTTCAAAAAGTGAATAATTGGTAGGCTTAATACTGAATTCTCTACTTCGAAGCGAACGAAATAGGGTTTTTTAGTTTAACGGAAAATTGTCAATGAATATTGAGTTCTGAATATCAAAATAGTCTCCTAGATGTATCCAAAAGCATTTAAAGTTTTACGTTAAGATTTAAGTTTTTGGGAGCAGGTTGTGCGTTTTGATTTGACAGTTTAGATTTTATCAAACGGAATTTAAATTAATTGTTGAGATTGTAAAATTTGATAAATATTAGAGAATTTTATGTCCGTAGATAGATAAAAATGAAGTGTATCGTTTGGTATAATAGGAATTCTTTTTGGTTTCGCCTTTTTGCTCAAAAATTGGAAATAGAGAATTTTCTTCTAAGAACAAAAATTTTAAAGGTTGCCTGGAGATAATTATGTGGGTTAGAGGATGGATAATTCTTTGCGAAGATTGGAGAGTGTATGACGGATCAATTCACGATCTCATTACATTTCTTGGAGCCCACTTAAATTGGGATGACGGTGACCGACGGACCTGGAGTGTGGATTGTGTTTGATCTTGAAATTCGTATTTTTAGCGCAGGAGTGAATTCCTCACCTTCTTTATCGAAGCTAAGCTATATTTTTTTTTATAATTAATTATTTATTGAATATTGGTTTTTTCAACATGAAATTTGAAAATGGATTTAATTCACCTATAGTATCTTTCNCATTATAAACTGATCCCTTACCTTACTAACTGTCTATCCTAAACTAACCTAAACCCTTCCCTTATACTGTGTTTGACCTATACTGCCCTCGTGAGCGGTGCCGAATGGCGGGTCGTTGGCACATATATCCTATCCATTTCCTTTAACACATACTAGATAGTGAAAACGCCTACGTGAGGATGGGGCGGTGGGCGGCACCCATCACTCAAAGGAATCACGACGGTGCAACGGTCCGGTTATCATTTATATGTATTTGTATATATGAGTGTGGGCTATAACTCAGTCATGGGTTGTTTGGTCCAATTTTACATTAAATTACACATTACATTTAAGTTTTTATTTGATAAATTCTGTAAAATACCCATTTTTCATTGATTTTTGGTAGACCTTCGGCTTCATATTAAACTATCCCTCAGGCATATACCACTTTCAAAATTTTAAGATTATTTTATTCTTAAGGATGGAAAAGTTGTGTATTATGAGTCAGTTAATAGCACCTAGACCGGTTGTAAACGGATTCAGTCAATCCGTCCATTTCATTTATTTGTTTGCGCCATCACATATTTTTATAATTCGCTTCGAATATTATTTCGCAATGTTATAGATATACACAATTTTGGAAATTTTTTCGCGCTAGAAAAATATCCGCTCTTGAGGAGGATGTCCAGGGTGCTAATCGCTAGGACACAGAGGCAGAATAGGAAAGCGTGTAGTTTATGTGATTTATTTTATATTCTGTCTAAAATCGTTATTTTCATCGGTGTTTTATTACTCAATAAGGACCTTTGAAATTTATTTAAAATTTGGACTAGTTATACTTACGTAAATTTTAAATTAATGCAAATTTTTGTTCCGCAAAACTTTAAATTTGTAATGTTTTTTGTCTGACGATCCTAACAAAAATTTGAAAATCAAAAATCATAGCTTGACAATTCAATTTATTTCCGTGAATGGCAATTCGAAGCTGCACCTCCTGGCGGAAACAGCCTTTTACACAAAAACTAATCTTTTAAGTGTCTTTAAACAAAAATTCTTATTTTTAAAGAATCTAACTTTGTCTTTTGGAGTTCGTAGTCAAATGTATAAAAATATTTCTAGCTGAATTACACATTATTGTCACCAGTAATTGAAAATGGATTGTAAAAGAGCTACAGAAACCTGATTCTGGTCAATTTCTTATTTTTATTATTCAATTCAGTCGAAGCAATATTTGTTTGCCATTATTCATTTAATGGGAGGAAATAACTCTAGAAGAAATTGTGTTAAATAACCTGTAGTGCAATTGATGGAAACGTTTAGCACTTACGGCAGCTCACAGCTTTGTAATGTGAATAATGGGAAGAGTTTTGCTCGCACGACGACGACGTTTTGAAAATACTTGAAGAAAGATAAGGTGAAAACTGAGGTGATTCCTTCTCGTTGGATGCTGGCAAGAACTAAATCTTAATTAAATAACACTTCATTATCCCGGAGAAGGTCGTACTGTTTACTGAAGTGTCGTGTCGGTCTTTAAAGTGGATGTGCTTTCATTCAAGGACTCGCATTCAATTTGTAATTGAACGTTTTGTCCACGTGCAAATTATTTCCGGAAATCAATTTGAGGTGTAAATGAAGTGTTAATTATCTAGTGAAAATATCGGTATAGCTCTTGATTTGTAAATTATGTAATTAGAAATTGTTAAATATAATTTTATTTTTTTTAAATCAAAGTTTAGAAAAGAAATACAACAACATTGTTTAAGATTTCCTTATTTTATATCATGAACTTATGTATGAATCTTGTAAAGCTTAAAAAATTACTGGAATTTATTTACTGTGTTATTCTTGACGCTTTCTTATTTGATTTTATTTTCCTTTAATAATAAATTACCCACCAGTTGATTTATTGGTATCATATAAGAAATAAATGGACATTTATCGAAAAAGTGTAAGGGATTTGGACAGAGTTGTCGAGATTGATTGACATCAAATAAACAAGTTTGCTATAAAAATTGTATTGAGCTTTATTAATATTTTTTGTAAACAGTATTGAATATTTTATTCGAAAATTGTTTTTTTTTCGTTATTTAAAGAGCTTACATTAAGTTTTAAATGTTATTAAGAGTAAATTGAAAGAGTTATTTTACTTATTTTATACTAAACTGTTTTACTACAAAAACCAGAAAGAGGTATCAATATTATGTCTAGAAATAAGTTTATTTGTGTTATACTTTAATTTTTAATATTAATATATCTGTATTAAATACGTTTATAAAATGTCCTGTGCAATTTTTGTTTTATATGCGAATGGACAACTAAATAAAACTTTTAATGATTATTTTTATATGATTATTTACTACCGACCGATGTGCTAACGCATCCGGCTGCCTCCTCGGAGGCAATGGGTTCAATGCCCGGGGCTGGTAGGATTGACTGGGTCCTTTTTCAACTGGTCTAGGTGCTATTAATTATACACCGAAAACAAATAGTCATGAAAAGTCTATACCAGCTGGTTGAGGTTAAGACTCCCCATGTTTCTGACAGGAATTGAAAGGGAAAAATTATTTTTTTTATTTACTATTCTTAGCAGTTAATTTTGCCAAATAACTTTTCGTGAAAAAATTGAAATCAAGTCTCAGATTGTACACTAGTACGAGAGACCTCGTTTTAAACTGATGCTAAGACTCCCATTTTTGTTAAATTTGACCGATTCCAGTCGATTCACTAAATTTAAAAAACCTATAATTAAAAGAATTGCATATTTTGATTTTTTCGTTTTGAATATTTTTTCAATTAATTAACGTGCAACAGCTAGAATCACAGCATGGTAAATTCATACAAAAGCTGACTGTTTTACTACGTTTGACTGTGTGTCTTACCGTCTGTTCGTTTTAAATGTATTGACTCACTTTGCCAAGTGAATTAAATTGAAAATGGAATTTTTTTCTTTTAAATGCTGTGCACATAGGATGCGCAAGATGTGTCATCAATAAAATAATGGCAGTTATCAGATTTTATAGTGAACCTTCTTTAAATTTTGAGTTTTACCAAAAATTTAATTTAAATCCATTTATTTGCATTAGCATTGGTTTCTTTTTGAGTACTTTCACTCCCATAAATGTCAAAAGAAAATTTTTTCACTTAATTACCAAAAAATATATTGAAATTGAATTCTTGGTTTGTGTTTTTTTCCTTCCTTTTCATCCGAATAGGGTACTTTCAAAGCAAGCTCTGTCTGTGTTTCGTCAATCATTGGTAATTGGAATGTGAGATTAGCTTAATATTTTTTCACATCGAAAACTGGTTTTGTTTACTATATTTCAATGAGATGGTACGTACCATTTCCTTCCACAATCAACTAGTTCATTCAATGGACATTGAAACTTGATAGGATAGGAAAGTTTTGAAATAGGATATTAGGAATACGGATAGGATTTTCTTTAAATACAGAACTGTAAACGAATTAAGAATGAAAGCAAAAGGAGGTTATTAAGAAAGAGTAGCCTATAAACTATGATCGGGATTCGAACCCGGGACCTCCTCGGAATAGATCAAGCGCGCTACCAACTCGACCACAGAGGCAAACCTTGGTTTCTTTTAATAACAAGTAATAAAAATCTTCTTCTTCTTCTTCTACGACTCAAC
>JXOV01003139.1:11724-51878 GCA_001014945.1 Clogmia albipunctata
CACCGCTCACGAGGACAGTATAGGCCAAACACAGTATAAGGGAAGGGTTTAGGGTTAGTTTTGGAAAGGCGGTTAGTAAGGTAAAAGATCAGTTTATAATGAAGTTAGTGTTAGTTTTTATAATTTTTATTTGAAAGATACTACAGGTGAATTAAAACATTTTCAAATATAATGTTGAAAAAGCAATATTCAACCTATAGTCCTAATACACTTTATGACATTTTTCGGCAATTCACATTTATGAGCAAAAACTATTCAACCCATCTGGCGACATTTGCCAAAGCATAATTACAAATACTTAATTATGATAATCTAATAAATATTTAATTATAATAAATTATAGCTTAGCTTCGATAAAGTAGTTTTAAAAATAAAATTTACAAAAAAATGGTAATGAAATTTTGCTGAAATACAATAATTATGTAGAATCTTATCATAAGATAATCAAATAATTAACATCTCTCTTAAATTCATAAGACTAGTATTCCATGTTCATTTTTTAGTTGCATTTGGCAAGATTTAAGCCTGCTGCTCTGTGTGTGGCCATTAATCATTGTTCCCGGAGGTTTAAAAACTGGAACAAGGAGGGAGTGCTGCCTATCTTTATAGTCTCGGCTGAAAGTTGTGACAGTTCGAGAACACTCCACTCCAGATAGAATCACTGTACGCGGTATGAATTAACAGTTTTGACTGTAACTGAATTTATTGTTTTACAATTTTGCAGAAAAATATGAATATGAAATTAATTTTTTCCGCAATCAGCAAATAATTTTAACAGCCACTAAATCACATGAAGAACAGCAAGTGTTATTGCTATCAAGATGGCACACAATTAAATTAAATTAATATTCTGGCATTTTGCTGAAGAAATAGAACTTTGTCGACTTTTGCAAATTTTCTCCATTAATTTAACATTTGCTGGACGAATCGTAACAAAATCTTTAGAGCACGTGAGCTGACCTCTGATTAACAATTCTTGTGTTCGACCGATTCTGGTCTAGTTTGCGAAATTTACGTAAGGCCAGTTTTGTTGCATTTTATGACAATTTAATGGTACTTGTATTTTTGCAAACTATTCGGGTCACTTTCATCACTGTGATCTTGACCGAAACCCAAAAAGAACTCTCTTTAATTGCAATCAAAATTGGGGTTGAAGAAACTGTTCCATTAAAATGCATTAAAATGACAATAACCACCACTTAACAGTATGAAATAATAATGTGAATGAACAATTAAATCAATTAGGCTTGAATTTAATAATGAAAGCGACAGGGCCGGATTTGGTTTAGAAGGTGTGTAATTAATCTAAAACACTATATTTTTATGAAGATATTTCATGATTTACCATAAGTTTTAAAGTTACTTTTCAAAAAGTCAATGATAAAATAGAAGTATACTTTAGATGTAAATTGGTAATAAATAAAGTGCATATAACAGGAATGTACTTAAATTTAAATAAAAGATTTTAACTAAAGATATCCAATATTCGAAACAACTAAAGCCAAACATGACTGTTAAAGCGACATAAAAATTCTTGATCAGAGAAACCATTTAATCGAATTCGCTTTCGTCAATGGGAAAATTAAAAGTGAGTGTGGATAAGAACGCTTTTATTAGCTTACGGTAAATTAGAATCGATAAATTTCTTTTGGGAAGATGAGTTATTTTCATTTCTCTTAACGATTTCCACAAATATCATAAAATTTGAATTTAAATAGCTGTGATATAAAATCAAAACAAACGTCTTACATCATTTAATTCTTATTAATTACGACTTAAAACGAATCTCCACATGAATAATAAAAGGCTGGCGATATTTATTAAATCGCGCGAACTTTTGGAAGCCATTTAACTGCTGGTCAACATGAGACACACGTTCCAGGAAATGGTACAGTTAATATTGTGACTGACCTGAGAACATCTCCGTGTTTAAATTGGGAGACAAACTCGGTGAAAAATTATATGGTAGTCAGATCATAAATTCAAAACGAATAAACTCCCTAATGTTTATCAAATTGTTATAAAAATTGTTGTGAGTAGAGCTATGATAATTTGATATTATTTCTATATTTCGATATATTTTATAAGTTATACATTTTAATCATGAACTTAATATACATGTACAGATATTTTACATTTTTTTCATTGTAAAATTTAGAAATAACATTTACCAAGATTATTTGCATTGGCGGATATTGAATTGATGACAAGAAATATCGTTATCAATATTTATAACTGAAATTAACATAAAAATTGATATTTGACTATAATTTAGGTCGCAGGTATAACGTCAGCAATCATTATGATTCTTTTCAAATAACTTTCGTAATCTCCGGGGGGATCAAGAACCTGAAGAAGGGGTTAAAAAGAATTTTTTTAGAATTTATTACAAAAGGTTATTCAGATACATCTGTCCACATTAACCGTTTTTTCCTAATTAAAGATATAATTTAAATGGGCGTGTGTTTGGGGACTAATAAAGCCCATCTAACAAGCGGGAATAGGCATTGGACCAGGCGTCCCAGGTCAGGGTCTGCTCCAAGCACAAATCCCGTTATTAATGGGCAAAGTGTGGTCGTCCAGAGAACGAACACCACCTGATGACATCTCTCCACACTAAATCATTTCTCTAATTCCACCACCTAATTTCCAATTAATTTATGCATAGCCGAGTGAATGCGAATTCTATGCTGTGGAGAAAGAGAAGAATTTTTGCAATAACGAACACAAACCATTATAGCCAATGTTATCTAATGGATTTGATTTCAATTAAACGGATTAAAGACAACCATAAATAAGACTTTGAATCAAATAAATTTTTAATAACAATATGTGCTCTTGTGTGACCCAAACTTTTACCCCATTGAGCCAGAAGATAGGAGAAAGATAGCAGAAAGATTAAATTCGTGTTTTATAGAGTCGGTGCTTATTTTTATGGCGCTCCACATTCGGATACACCGAATGCCTTGAATTAAAAATGATACCCAAGGGAGTGCGGCACCAAAGGAACTCACTATATGATATTATTTCCTCCACTTTTTATTTTAACCAAAAAATCGCGGAATTTGCATTCGAAACACATGGCCAAAATGGAATCAGGAGTTCCGTTTGAATATTTGAAAAGAGCATCTCTCCAGTTCTGTAGGGATTTTATACTTTGAAGGTATACATTTCTTAAATTTATCAAAGATTTTCCATGATATGACCAATGTTAAAAATCATATCAGCAACCCAACACCACAGAACTATATTCAAAGGGAAATGGTAACCAGAATCTGGTCTACGTGAAGAAATACACGATCCGCCTAGTCAATGAGTTATACATGTATAAGATTTTTTAATTCGTTTATGGTTATTTATTTATGAGGAAAACATTATATAATAATTGAAATATTAGGGAATTAATAATTAAAAATTCAGTCTATTATATTTTGTTTTTAATTGCAATTAATATCATTAAAATATCAGCCAATGAAACAGTTAAAAGTTTAATTTTAAAATACAATTTGAAAATATTGAAGTTAAATATGATACTCTTTGTATAAACTGTCTAAATAGATATCAATTAATAAATCAGTAAAGGCGTGAGAAGCCATTTTCAGTGCCCGAATCGGGCGTCTGTAATAAATGAATGAATGAATTAAGTGGAGAACATCAGGACACATTAGCAAACAATACCGTCAACCACATTGTCAACTACTGGCCTCGTCATTGATCTGGCCACATAATAGGTTAGGTACACTACCTTATAATTGAACATAAAATAACAAGTAAAGCCACCAAGAAGTCGGCAGAAGAAACTTTGCCTTTAGCAAGCCCATTGTTGATGTGACTAAAATATATATGTATATTTTTATATACATAACAACACGAGAGGGAGAAAAAGCCCAGAATAAAGGGAATTTGTCGTCTCCGATTTCCAAAACCCAAACAGCCGTAGATATTAATTTTTATATACGTATTTTCGCATATGTGAATATACTAGTATGTAGGAATAATGATGAAGAGAAAACATTTTCCTCTTTTCCGTCACAATCGAATGTCATACTGGGAAGAACAGCGAGCCAACTACTTCTAGGAGATTGCTGTTGAATGCCAAAGGAATGACGACAAATCGCGATGGGAGACAAAGTGAGAGAAAGAGGGAGAAAATCGTGAAAAATATATAATCTATACACAGAAACAGTTTTTCGCAAATGAATGGATGGAAGAAAGACGGAAAGAAAAGAGGGAAATGATTTCTCAAAATTCAAGGGAAGGAATGCCGAGTCTTCCTCTCTAACCTTGAACTCGTAATGGGGTGGGTGGGATGAATGGATGGTGGCTTGGCTTTTATATAACTTATAACTCGCGCTACTATCCAATTTCTGAGTGCTGTGAAATCGAAAGTCGAGGAGTTCAGGGCACACGGAAGGATGAACATAGATATCAAACGGGAAAAGAGTGGATTGAGGAGGATTAGGAATTAAGATAAATGCGCCGATAAAGGCGATTGTTCGTTTGATCGAATCATTGCCTCTTTGACCCAGTGAATTAAGGAAATTCTTATCTCTGATCGAAATCACTCCTCTCTCTCGAAGAAAGTGAGAATGAGAAGAAGACAGGCGACACCTTGAGTCAATATTGACTCAAGGCTGAAGAGATGTCACCAAATTAGAGCCACGCTTCCCATTTAATTGGATCACCAATAAGGGGGTATGAGAAGGAGGCAGATGGTTGACAGAGGAAATCCCAGAGCAGTCCTGGTTTCCATTAACAAATGTGTCCCAAAATGGGTAAAGTCGGTTTACGGTTTTCCAGATAAGGGAATTCGGCCACTAAAGTTAAACTGATCCAACTTGAAATTTAATACATTCTATGGGGTTATTTTTCAAAGAGAACAATGCGTAGGGATCATTTCGTTTGATTATGGATATTAAGAGGAATACATAAAAAAGGTTGTTGACAACAGTTATTTGATGTTGTGTGGGCTTTATTGATTTCGGAAATGCCCCTTTCACTCAACTCAGGTATCTGTTTATTAATAGGAAATTCCAAAGTTAATAGATATGATTGACAATTTATATAAAAGTTAGTTATCCAAAGAAATTCTGTATTCTTTTCTTATGTTTCTCTTGCAAGCAGGTGGATTAAATTAAAAAGTTCCCACTTTTGTATTAATAAATATTTATTAACTCAATTAATAAAATTTCAGGCATTTTTATATTTATAAAATAAAAACAATACTTTTAAAATTGCAATAAATTAAAAAACTCATTTATACACTGCGTTTCATCCTTTTACGACAGGGGTCTTTGATTAAATTTTAGTTAATATCTCGGAGTGTATTAATCTGATCTCAATTTTTTTTGGCACGAAGAAATGTCTTATCATTGGCCATCGACTGGACTATAAAACAAAAGTCTAGGTTTGTTGCAAATAATTAAAACAAAGGCATGAAAAATGGGTTTTTAGACTTCCAAAAATAGCTGCTGGCTGCCTTCTATGACATAGCGACCAAATTTTTCGCGCTGTATATATATTGAACAATAGATTATCAACTATTTTAATCTAAAAAATCACTAAAAACTCTCTCTTATTGGCGATAATGAGATCAGATTAATACACTCCGAAATATTAACTAAAATTTACTCAAAGACCCCTGTCGTAAAAGGATGAAACGCAGTGTATGTATTGCATTTGTCTCTACCTAATGAGAACACTTTATGGTATTTTGGTTCAATAGTTTTTATGGTCATATTTAAATGATAATTTAATATTATAATTGTTAATGAAAATTTTATTAATTTTAATACTATTAATAATAATGTTAATATTTCCCGCAACATTCCGATATGGAACTGGGGGTAGTCTCAACCTTAACCATCGGGTGTTGGACTTTCCATGACTATTTGTTTTCAGTGTATTATTAATCAATTAATAGTACCTTTTTAAAACTATTGCGAACCTAAAACTATATAAAATACTAGAATTAGATGTAGTCTGAAGTAGCAAAATAAAACATCAAAATATCAAATATAATATAAAAACTAATAACACGAACTGAAAATTTCTAATTAAGCAAAAAGGGAGTGCTTAAGGAGACCGCAATTACATTCCCGGCGTAAAACTTATTTCCAAAACAATTTGTAATTTCAAATTGTCCGAGTGAAATGGCTTTATTTGACTGTTGCCACGGTAAGTTGTCGACATCTTGAGATAAACCGCAAGAAATTTCCATAATCTAATTTGCCAAAACTGACTGAAAGTGCCTCGCAATTTTATGTCGACTTCAATTATTAACCGCCCGTCGTCGCCGCCTTCCACGAGGTCCCGTTCCGCTGGTGCGACGACAGGACAGGATGACAAGAAGTGAATGGTGCCACGTCACTTAGACGGTCCTGATATATAATTAAATATAATGTTACGTGAAGTGTTTAATCTCAAAATGGAATTAACAAGAACAATTAAGCTTCAAATTGTTTTCCATTGGAATTACAGGAAAATATACATACTCTGAGGAATTTCGCAATTTATTGTCTGTATCTTTTTCTAATTCACTCAACAATAGAATAAGTCATTAAAACCAAGGTTAAATACTTTTAAAAAAAACAAATTTGTAAAATTATTAAAAATTGTGAAAGTGATGAGTTTATATCATTGATTCTTCAAAAATTAAAAAAGAATTAATTATATTTTGCGAAACCATCAAAATTGCTTATTAAAATGAACATAAATTTAACATATGTCGCGAATTTCCCTGTCTAAGCAAAAATTTAATTTCCGATTTTTGGGCAACATTATTTAATGTGCTATTAAAATACATCTCTTTGAATTTTTCAAATAAAAGAAGAGAAAATAAATAGATTAATTTATTTTGCTTCCGGAAAGACGTATTCTCGTTTTATTTCCAGAGGTAAAAAACCAATAAAGTTCTTTGAAGGTGCGAATATTGATATGTATTTATTCCATTAACAGACAAAATCGGCACGATAATAATATTATTTTACGAGTACATTATTACATGACAATACCGGCTTTTTTGGATGAGAGTGAGAGAATAGCTGATGCGGAGAAAAGCCGGTATCAAACGGGGAAATGCTCTCATTTGAGATAAATCTCTTTTCCTCAACCCCTAACTTTTCCTACACTGTTATTTTGTCTGATAAAGGGGAAATGAAAATCATTTGGAATGCTTCCTGAATTCATTACCAGTCCTTGAGGAATAATAGTCTGTTTAATGATCGTCCAGACAGCTTCCAGACGGAATTTGTACGTGTGGACCTGTCTCTACATTTGCCATTTCATTCTGCTAATAGCACTTCCGTTCAGTTAAAAAGAAGCGAAAACAGCAAAATAAAATACCAAAGTGCTTATTGTGCACAATCTCGAAAAACTCCTTATTTGCTCAGTGTCAATGTCACATTATTTATCATCTTTTATGCACTCTTCACCAGCAGATGCCGGTGTATTTTTCGGGAACAATGAGAGTTGCATTTTCCGAGCTGAGGAAATTGTATTACGTGCCCAAGAAGATGAAGAAGAAGAATCTCCACCAAATGATTTCCCGATGATTTTGAGCAAATTTCTAAAAGGAAAATCTATTATCTTTTTTGCTCGAGTCCCGTGTTCCTAGTCATCGTCCTTCGAGGTGCAGTTTGTAGTGTCTGGGATTTTCCTGACTTCTTCTCATACTTCTTATTGTCTGTTAGGCTCACTATAATAACGTCTTTTGTAAACTTTATCAGCCACTTACCACTTTTCATCCCGTCCTTAATAATAGTGAAGGAAAATCGCGTTTCATCCATGGCTGAACAGTTCCGAGTTGTCACTGAAGAGTGTCGGCACTTGTTCAGTTTATAGTCCCATTGTCATCGGCTAAACCATCCTCTGGATTCGTCTTGCAATTCGAAAATAATACCCAAATAATTCTCCTTATGTTTTACGATTTCCCGGTCACAATAAAATGAACACTGTTGCCGACTTTCACCCCACTGTTCTTTGTGTGTGTATTTTGTCGGGATCGTAAAGCCAATTGTATCTCCTTAATCCCGCCCATGTCTGCCAATTTAATTGATTTCACGGAAGTGGCATCTCTATCCAAAATTTATGACTCCTGTTAAACAGTAATCAAGTTTTTGCCGTACGAAATTGAAATTGAATGATTTGCAATCAATTGATAAGACCCCAAGTCATGGTCGTTTAAAAAGTCCCATTCATCTAACAACCACGTTGAAAACACCAATAAAATACCGCTATTCACTTCCTAATTGAAGGTACTTACACTTGTACTACATTCCTCGTTCAGTTCGAAGCCAGCAACGGCAAAAATGAAATTCGCGATTTATGGCATTGTGTTACTCGGCCGATAAGAACTCTCCCACAGCAGCTGCCGTTGGTTTTATGAGCCTGGTGACCCCATGGTGTTATGTAAACAGAGAGCCCTTTTGTAATGCACCATAAAATAGGAGATTACTAATTTTATGCGCTTCAAACGGTTATGGTGCCATCAAGCATAGTAGTTGTGTCGATATTAATGCGAAGGCTCTTTCTTTGGCATAGGAAAAGGGTGTCATTGAAATGGATACTCGATCATATCTGATCTGAAAGTGACCTTTAGACAAACAATTTCTCAATTTCGCAGAAAGTGTAGTAATATGCACCATATGACATAGTTCGTTTTAAGGCTAAAGACATTGATCCCAATTTGGGGCGATGAGATCGACATTTATAATCAAAAAAAGTTTCTTGCAAAACCTCATCTGCATTAAATTTAAGATAATATTGCACTTCTTATAAAATGTAAATAGGTTACTGTTCCATTCTATCAGGATGCTAGATAAAATTAAAATCTATTATGATTTAAGTCCATTAATTTAAGTTGGTCAAGCAAACGAGGAAGTTTTCAAAAGACAGCTATCACTCGATTAAGTAGTATCTTAACTGAGTGTTTTCAGTTTTGTTTGGGCTTTTGGGTCATATAATCAAAACATTTTTAAATCAATGCTAAACACCCAACATTGAATTAAGTTTAAACAAATTACTAGAAACTAAGATGATTTCCTCGTGTTCTTTTCATTTTTATCAAATAAAGTGTCTAAATTGAAACGTGTGTAAAAATAAATATAAAAAAAAGTTCTTGGCGTTTCGCTTTTGGCTTGGGTATTAAAAACGTTTCCAGGTTTGCGAAAGCCCGTTAAGATAAGATTTTATTAATATTCATGTTCTTCTAAGTGCCACTTTGCTATTTTTAACGTAATGTGTATTACATATAAATTTTAAATGGAAGACGTTTAAGTTACTATGGAAAATTAATAATTGTGTAGAATCCTAATTTTACTACAAAAAAATTTGCAAAATACATACAGCAAAGGTTTTCGAAGGTAGATTGTTTATTTGAATTATTAAATTGTTATGACTGAATTGATTCAATCCATTTGATAAGATAAGTCACGATTTATTAAATTATATCCCTTTTTTTAAAGAATCAACTCTACAATCTCTCTGATTCTAAGCTTTTGTGAAAAACTATTATAACTATATAAAAGCGAATATTCTTATAAAGAAATGGCTAACATTTCATTTATCATTCTAATATATTTATATATTGTTTTTGATTCTTTTAGTCAAAATATCTGATAGGTCATTTATCACTTCTAAAATAATATCTAAGTATATAGGTAAATGTATATTCCGATACAGGTGTAAAAAAATTCTTTTCTTAGATACAAATTTATAAGATAGATGGGGATGAAATTGATTTAGTGCCGATTTTCCGCACGTGTTCAATTAAAACATAAATTGAAATTCACAAAATAGCATTCGATTCTTTTCGCCTAGTTTGATTTGTGATTTTTTAAAAATTTCATAACATTATGAGTGTAGTGTAGAAAATTTGACACTACTTGATTTGATTTATTACTTTAAATAATTTATAATTTACTGGTAATATACAAAATCTGCAATGATTTAATGGGAATGCTACATTGTTGCCATTAAAGCGTTTAGCTTAATTGTTCTAATTTTAGATTGTGGAGCAACAAAACACGGAGCCCAATTTCAATGAAACTTTATGCCCACCGCATAAAATTGGATTAATCCATCGCCCTGATCCCCCAGAATATTCGTATCCAGCCGGTCGGTCAAATGGCTGGGATTCTTGGCGTAACTCGCACGCGGATTAGCAGCATCCGAGTGGACGTGTCCCGGCAGCAATCCCTCTTTGTTGTGCCATGAACCATTTACTGCTGTGAATAATACCCCATCATGGCAATAACTTCTAATCAAAGAGGGAGAAACTTTATCTTGGCTTTGCCCATTGCCAGTGCTGGCTGGGTGTACATCGAGAGAGAACAAGTAAAAGAAGAAGAGTGTAGTTAATTCAAGATCTTCGTAAATCCTTTTCCACCTCTTATTTATATCGCAATTTAATTTAATTAAATATCCATCTGATATTCGTAGGAAATTATATTGTATCTTCGTCAATTTTACTGGCCATGGACATTCTTCTCTCTAGTTCTATGCGTTTTGCTGTTGCTGATTTTCTTCGTTTTTGTTACTTGGATGGAGCTTTTTTATTGCTGTCGTTGTGTTTCGGCTTTGTGATACTAAAACTATCCGCATTTGTAACGTTATCAAAGCCTTTGTTCATTCAACTCTTTAAGCTCTACTTTTTGGGAGGAACTAAAACGAACAAAAAAGCGACAGAAGAAAGCAGCAGAGTTTGAATGGATCACTGAAGAATAGATAAAAGAATATCTTTTGGGACGCATGGTATCGTAGAGACAAGCCACGACATGGACATGGATAGTGAAAGAAAGAGATGTGCAAAAAACCACAAACACCTCGATCGATATAGCAAATGTATAAGAAAAGTAAACTTATTTTTTTATTGCTTGCGTTTTGATCTTCTTCGATAAAATATTCCAAGAGTCCATTCACCGAAAACAAGGGAAGAACACAGAAGGAGGCGACTATAGCAAATAGCGAAGATTACTGGGAGAGGAGTAGTAGATCCACGATCGATGTGCACAGAGAGCTGGAGAATCATCATCATCAGCCATCATAACCATCGTGGAAATCGTAAATATAAATAAATTGTCGGCGAAATAGGAATCGTCATTAACTGATCCCTTTGTCTTCAGGTTATCATCAATAGGGTATGGATGCGGTCTGGTCAGGTTTACATTGTTTGATCAGAAAGATCTTGGAGCAATGAAGATGGTACAGCAGCAACTGAAGCAGCAGCAGCAGTGGCCGGAGAAGAGGAAAATGTGGCAGAAGACGACACATCGAATCAGAAAAAGTCCATCACCACACACCAGAGCGCCAAGAATCGTTGCAGAAAAATATAATCAGTCTGCATTTAATTGCTAAAGTATTTCAATCGCTATTAAAGACCGGGAGTCAAATTAAGGTTCATTATTTATAAACCAGACTAAATAATTAACTATTCTGTGGCGCGGTGTCAAGAAGATCAAGAAGACAAACGAAAACAAAACAAAAACCAATTCATCGACCCTTGATTAACGCGGCACAGGTAGGGCTCTTCATTAAATCGCTTTCGATTGCCATAACAATAAAGAAAATATTTTTGCAACTGATACGGTTTGGGTGGTGGCTATATATTTTTAATGTCACATTCATTCACCGAAATTAATAATATTGACCCAATTCTGTTGTTTTTTTCGCCTAAAAATATTTCCGTTTTGCAATCAGACTCACCCATCATTCGGTTCATCATTTCGTTATCCAAACAAAGCAGAAAACGGCGAGATGTAAATTTGCCATCGCATTTGCAAAAATCAATGCCACAACTAAATACTCCTGCTCGTTGAACATTGATGATCTTTGCCAAATATTGAGTAAACTGCTTTAAAATATGGCTAATTTTCTATAATGGTAATTGGTATTTTGAATCAATGAGTTATCGCAATTAGTTTTTCGTAACAACAAATTTTGTTTAACAATAGTGTGAAGTTTCTTTTAATAAAATGGAACCATACAAATAATCCTAATTTTCTTAAAATAAAATCACAAATTTAAACCAAACAAAAGACATGTTTTCTAAATTCAATAAAATGTTATAATTTAATTAAGTTTGGGTTTTGCGAAAATCGTAATACAATTATATTTGCTTATTAATTAAAGAGTATTTGCAATAAAATTAAAGGTCTTTTTATTATTAAAACTTGGCGCCTATTTTTAAGCTAATGAATCTTGAACCTAATACACAACTAATTGAAGACTGATATAAAATAATTTAAATTTATAATGAGCTGTTTTATATTAGAAATAAATAATATCAAAAGTGATTTAACTAGATGTAATGACAATAATTAATCACGTTTGTAATGATAACTGGTTATATGACTAATTCAGTTTAAACTGAATTTCAATGCAAACAATTAGGGAAATAACATTTAACGTGTCTTAATACGCAAAAATGATTTGAATGAAATAAAATTCACGTCATCGATTGCACTTAATCAAAACAGCCCCATCTACAGATATTAAATTTGACACGGTCCATATTAAAACATTTTTAATTTGATGCAATAAAAACGTCTACCACATTTGCAGAATAAATGTTTGATTTCATAAGTGTGATAGAGGAGCGTAAGAATAAATTCTTGGTGACAATTTTGTCCACTTTTCTATACCATATTCTAGCATCTAGCAGCAGTGTCGTCGTCGTTATCTGTTCGGAAAGAAATGTGCGAAATTGTTGAATTCGCAATTTCGGCTGCGCTATTTGAATTTAAATCACGAGTGGACAGACACAGATACGGCACAATTTACAGCCGAATTGGGTACTTATTACATTTATAAATTTGGTGAAAAGAGATGGAGAGAGAGACATGCACAGACAAACACACTTTTATGCGGACAATACACGTGGTAGGAATGGAGAAAGAGTGCGGTTCAAGTGGGAAAGAAATGGGGCCAAATGGGGTCAAATTGGGAGAACCCAGAGGAATCTCCCGATGACACGATTGCATCGCGATTGAGATTACTCACTGGAGTTATGGCTAAATGCAAAATCTGGGAAAAAATGATCTGCTGTGAATTGGTTTTACTTTTATAAATTTAATTTACATGTTTAATTGAATTGTATCACCAATTACTGATATAGTTCATTCTGGATCAGTTGGGTTATTTCCAATCTATATTTTTATTTTTTTTTTATTGAAATGCATTCTGATTAAGTCCAATGACAAATCGTGCAAATTTCCCGAACGGTGGAAATAAGCAAAAATCGGTGGTCAGGGGAAAGAAAAGTGTGTGCGTCCATGTGGTGGTACACCGGCGGCGGCAGTGGTGAAGATTGCTGGTGGAGAAGACGTCCGGCCCATAGAACAGAGCACAGAACTCGCTGCTTTTCCACTGATGTTGAGCTGTGTGCTTGCCCCAGCATAAAATTCTCCTTCTTGTTGCGCGGCCGGTGCGCCCCACTCTCTTTTTGCCGGCGACGACTCAGAAGCTATATAAATACTTCATCAGAAAATTTTGAGTAGAAGAGTCTCTCGCACACGTTGTGTTGTTTTGGTATATATAAAAGAGAAGTCCGTGTATAATATTATTTAATATACAGAATAACACCAGAGCACCATATTATTGGAAAGGCCACTGGCCCTAACCTAAACCATCCTCACCATTTTTATAATAATATATTAAACTGTGCTCGGCTCGTACTTTATTCTTTCCACCGTCGACCATAGACCGTGTCACTTGAACTCTCTGGTTTTGGAGGAGCGCGCGCCGCCTCATCAGATAGTCAGTTGCCAAAAATTAGCCCGAGCAAAATAAATTCAGTTATCAGTGGTGATCCAGCAGTGTTAACCAGTGAATGAAATTCGGTGTTGAATTTCAGCAGGAAGAAGGAAACAAATTTGCATATCGAAAAAAGTGCGAACAGTGGTGATTAGCCCGAGGATTAACTGCCAATTAAAGGACGAAATTTGAATAAAGTGAGCCATCAGTGCAAAGTGCTGCCAAAATTATCAGTTTTTGTGTGAGAGTTCTTGGGTGAGTAAAGCAACTTCTTAGGACTAAAAAAACAGAAATGAACATTTTGTGAATTTGTCATTGTCTATGCAATGCGGTGTTTTGTAGGCGCACTCATAAATCAAAAGGATTAAACGCTTATTACCGAGAGGATTAGCCGATAAGAGAGGATTATTCTTATGGGCCATTTTAATGCAAGGATTGGATTAACTTCCAAAATTCCATTTCAAACCGTTTCGCGTAATAAAATTATGTGTGTTTTCCGATTTCCATTCGAAATTAATAAAAAATAAATATAAAAAAGTCGAAATGAAAGAATGGCCAGCGAAAGGAGAAGAGTTCATTGAAGCATTTGAAAATCAGAGGCCGTTCCCAGGGAACTCGGGACTCGGTTTAGTGGTCATCATCAATATTCTCGAGCTTTTACACTCCAGTAAAAATTCAGTGATTTGCAAATTTGTTTCGTGAACCCGTAAAAAGTTTTTTGGTGGGCTCCTCTTTGGTTTGCTCATTTTTGGACTGCTGTGGACTTGGATTTTTGTGCTGTTTCACAGAAATAATAAGAAATATCCAAGATTGCTGACCTTGCAATAATTTATTGTCGAATGCTGTGCTTTTCGCGGTGTGGTGGATTTAATTTTATTATATTGATCCGATCGGTGAAGTCATACCCAATTTCTTTCGCAAACTCTCTTGTTATTTTTGGAAATTTGGCAAAACAAAAAATAAAAATCGAATTCGTTTTCGGATATTAATTGACACTAACTGATATCCAAATTTTACTGCGAATCTCCTCCAGATCGTATCGGATCAGAATCATCGCCATGTCATTATGATGTTCGGCAATAAGTGGTTTAATTGAAGATCATTACCGAAACCTGAAGGAATGTTAAAAGCTTCTTGGCGGCCTCCAGCTGAAGCGGTTCGCCACATCTTTTTGCCGTTCTTCTATTCGTAGTTTTTCTCTCTATCTCTATCCCAAATTCATAGGAAAATAATATTTAAACGCCAGAAAATGACCATTTGGTCGCAATTACTGGCCAATATTACGGATACGGAATCTGGTGTTCAAACAATTACCAATCCACCATCATTTTGATGGTGGTGTATTTTATCAGAAACATTAGCACATACTGTACTCTATTCTCTGTGAAGGTCCAAACGGCCAGTCCACACCAGAAGAGTTCAAATGATGACCAATTTATATTCAATTTTCTAATTTTTTTCCTAATAAAATGTACATGATTTTTTATTCGCTCTAGAGATTGTATATCGTCAGAAGATGATTGATTACATCACCGTTCTATTATAATATAAAACTTGTGTTTGTCCGACCATAGTTTCTCAAATGACCAAGACATTGTGCCTGAGTCCGGAAACTCAGGAAGTCAATCGGCGCCAATAGCAAGAACTTAAATTCAATTTGTAACATTTCACAATCTTCATTTCAAATTACCCAATCAATGGCTGATAAATCCAATTGGCCAACTATACATACCCATGGATTGCAATCGGAAATCCAATTAAATCCGACCAACTCTGGCTGATGAGGTGTAATTCTGAGTCAGGGATTTCGTTCTCTTGGCGCTGTTTTTATTTGTGTTTGTACATTAAACACATTGCATTACACCACTCTGCTGAATGGACCAGTGATGCTGTGTGTGAGAGCGTGGCTCTGTATATTATATTCTATTAAGAATTTAGTTCAATATTTGTGCTAAACAAATAGACGCTGAATTAAAGGAATATGGACTGCCTGTCGTCTTTAGTCACTTTACTCTGCGCTGAGCCCTTACCCTCCTTTGGACTCAGACTATGTGTGTATGTCTCCTCAGCTTGACTCGCTCTCAGTTCCATTCAATCCTAAATGTTTGAACAAACATTTTCAGAAAGAAAACGTATAAATCGGGTACAGATTTTTTGTACGAAACCAGAACCAGAAAGGCAAAGTACTAGAAATTCACCTTGTGGAATTCTAATATCCCCCCATAGAGTCACCCTAGTGCTTGTTTATCGAATTATTTGTCCGTTGACAAAATAATTTCAATTTCTGGTTCTCTTACTGCTTAAAGTCAATGCCATTTCGGACGAACATTTCGATCCATCATTATAAAGAAATAGAGTCGTCTTTAGAATGGATTGATATTTGCACAAATTGATATCATCTTTATAATAAATCGCTGGATAAAAATAAATAATGGTATAGTAGAATCTTGTTAACAGTATAGAGAAGTGTTTGTATTTGATTCATATTAATAGATTTAAAAAAATAAATGAGAAGCTCAATATGAAAATAATTTGCTTAATTTTTGCAAAATGTCACTCTCCTTGGGGATTCCGAACAAAAAAACGGTTGTTCAGTTTTATTTATTGATTGTTATGACTGTCATCACTGATAATTGATTGTCATTAGCCAATTATAAAACACTGTTGGAGCCGTAGATCCGGAATTAGGCAGGCGTTTCGACTTTCGCAACAGTACATTCATAACCAAGTTCCATTATTACCAATTCTATGGACATGGGCCATCAATTGTAAATAAATAAGCATCCGTATTTTTCATCTTTGCCAGGCAGCAGGAAGTGGACCGAGGGGGGGCGGTAATAAAGTGCCATGATAGGATGTTGCCGGCTCCGGGATACGTTTACTTTCACATCATCCGCAAATAAAGCGGAGCGGAAAAATTGACTGGCAGTCGTAGGACGAGGCAAAATTTAATATCTAACTTTTGTTTTTTCCAATTTTCTCAGAGTGCGTGCCTTGTGCAAATAGAATAATATAGACTTGCGAAAGCACACACATATTCATTTCTTTTTATTCTGATAAAGAAGTGAAGGTGAAATAGTCATTCGTGTCTCGTTCCAAGTCACATTCTACTTTATCAAAGACTTCCCCAAATCATGGGCCTGTTTAGTACTTGCTCGTATGTGCTCCCAAGTATCTGTATGTATTTATGTCGAGACAAGAGTCTCATCTCTCTCTATAAAGCCATCATTTTTTAAATTTCCATTTATGTTTAATGGAGAGTAATATAAATTTCGCAAAAGGCAAAGGGAAATTCATTAGATTTTCGTGAAAATCCCGGTTTATCGTATCCGCATCGGGAAGAAACGACATCCTCGAAAGTATTAGCAGCGCCGAAAACAACAACAATAGAACGGCGCAGAGACAATGGCAATTTTGTTTTTATTATTATATCGGGACCAGCTCGAGATTAAAGTGCTGCCTTATTTATAATATCGGATTTGGGTTGGTTGGGCGGAATGCAAAATTGGTTGCCGAATAACCCACTTGTTCAATGTTTGCGTTTTGCTCATATCACTCCGGGTTTTATTGCCGTTTTGTTGCGGAACTTGAAAGTGTGTGTATTTATTATTATAGCCAGAAAGATTATGTTTAATCTCTTAATTAAACCCCTTTGAAATTTTACAAGTGCAGCTTCACTCTCCTCCCGGCTTAAAGTGATTTTGTTGTGTTTTCCCGACTTTTAAGTTGTGTGCAGAAAATTTATAACTGCAAATTGTTTTCGTACTCCACCCCTCGATTTCTGCCGTGTAAATTGTTTGATAATTTTTCTAATTTATTGTTCTACGACAAAAGGGCCTTCTTGCTGATTCTAATGGCTCGGCCTCGGTACAAAGGCGTCTTCTGCCGGCAGCAGCCATTATCATCGGTCGCTCTTTCTCTGTACCTCTTAATTTACCTTTTAATGTTTCCAACAATTAGGTAAAGAGTTTTCCGCTTCTATATGCTAAAATTAACATTAAACACGTTATAAAAGCTTATTGTGCAAAATGGGGATCGCTCAGCAGAGTACAATACTGTTCAAGCCGACAGACGACGAAGGAAACTGGGACTTGAGAGGAGTTGAAATTCTGTTGAAAAGTTCTCCTGCTCAGAATTGCTTGAGCGACAAATTTGCCGAGATCGTAATTCACATTAATACGGCAATAATTCACCCTTTTGCTTGACAAACATTGATTCTTTTCCGCTCGCTCCCATGGAATAGAGGAGGTTTCAGATTACTTTTGTGGATGCCCCAACTGGATGGATGGATGAATGAACGACACGGTGCAAGCTGTAAAGGGATTGTTGTGCGAATTCTAACGGTGATGTGCAGAATTGTTTCTTTGCCGCCAATTTGCATGCACACGATATGTATGTTTTCCGTTCGATTTCATACATAACAATAATACATAAATCCCAACCACTTCTACAAGACGACTCTTATTCACCAGTCAACAGCCCATCTTCGGCTCCCTTGTTATTGTACTCTGGTTGTTGTGTACTTAAGAAGAACACGCCATCTGAGATATCTATAACACTTGAGTTTAGGAGAGAGAAAAGAACTCAAGTCAGTGTTGAACAAAAGAGCAACTCGGCACGCACTTGTCGAACGATTCTGAAAGTAATGCATCTGGTAGGGTTCGTCTTTCCCGAGTCATGTATGATAAATTTCCATTTTTCTCTTCATCTCTACTATTCGATAACTGCCAGATTTCAATTGTTCTTAATGTCCAAGTGAAAGCTTCCCCAAAAGAATGGAGAATGTGGAGCTGTTTTTGTTTAATTGTCCCGGACAATAAATTTGTCAACTGTCGAAAATTTCTCTCTATGCACTGCTCCAGATCACCGGAACGACCACTTTTCCTGAACCATATTCGGGGCTGGTTTGACAGGTTGGCCGATTTCAATTTTTATAACACAATTACCCAGTTCCACACAAAAATCTCACGTCTTTGTCGCCAGCTTTTGAGGCCGTATGCAAAGCGGCAATAAATCAAGCATTTCATTGTGGCAAATTTCAATTTAATTTCACGAAAGAATTCGTTTTCCTGGCCGACAATAAAACTCACATATAGCTCGGCTCTACGGAACGGTACTTCTGGATGGATGTTGGGCAGAATGTAAAAATTTGCAATCAACTCTTGAATGAACCAGAAATTAGCAATTATGTGCCAAATTACATGGAATTTGAATCCCAAAGAGATGGAGGAATGTGTGTTTCGTGTACTTTGTCCGCTTGACCACTACACCAGCCCATCGCTCTTCCTCTTCCTCTCTCTCCTGGTCTTTCTCTTCCCCCGATTGCACATGCATGAATGTTCTATGTACACAAACTTACATAATATACTTCACTTTTTTCTCCTCTGCCTCTAACTTATTAGAACTATTAAATTCTAACGGTAAAGCGAGATGGATTTTTATGGGCTCGGAATCTCAACGGCAAACGACAACCGAGACAACAAGACGAAGAAAAACACGACCAAGAAAAAGAAGAAGCTTCCAGAAGAGGAAGAAAATCCAACACTATTTTCACAAAAGCGTTCAGGTCTTGTATGGAGCTTTTTTATAGAAGAAGATGAGGTTAAATTAAGCTAATACAGGGCGCGTGGTGTTCCCTTTTGATTGAAATTTATCTCTTTCCGGATTATATATTTCCCCTTCTTTGAAATGGAAATGGAAATTCAATTAGATTGGAAATTTTCTTTCGAAAAGCGTATAAAAACTGTCGATTTTTTGCAATCTGATTAATCGATTTTCTTGATACAGATCTTCCCTCTGACCAGGTCATAATAAGCCTTTGGTCACGAGCGAGCGCTATGAAACAATGCCCATTTCAATGCGTGCTGTTGTCGGTCTTGAACTTGGGGCACTGCGGCCTGGCCGAGCTAGAGTGCGGCCAAAGCGAAACATGACCAATGTCAATGGCGAATTGTACGACTTTGTGACCACACAAACACTTTTTAGCCAAGTTCATCCTTTGTGGCAAATTGTATTACTCTTTCTTCCCCGAGATTCGAACCCATGTACTTACAACTATATGTATATACCTGGTTCGTTTTTAACATTACAACAATCAATAAACATTTGTATTCCGAGAGTGGATTTATTCCTCTCCGGGAAAAAAGAAAGATGAGACGACGGCGAAGACGACAAATGAGGTGAGCCCCGCCAAAAGGTGGCCGAGGGGGATGCGAGCGCGGAATGCTTTTAAGAAGGAAAACTTTTCACATGAACCAGTGCCGTTTCTTCGCCAGCAGACTTTAAGAACTCGACTTGGCTGTAACAACAAAGCAACAATGTATAATAGCTCTTTTCGTCGCCGTACTTCTTCCTCATTTTTGCCGTATTAATTTCTGTTTATATTTGCCTAACCAATTTGATATGCAAGAGCATGTGTGCTGTTGACTCTTGAGAAGTTTAATATAATAATCTGTAAAGGAAACAATGTTCAGCACAGAGAACAGATTGACCTTAATCCAGAGACAGAGAAAAAGAGAGGTGGTTCAACAGGGTCCTGGAAATGGAAATGAGAACATTTCTAAGCTATTGGCTAAAATTTATCACCGAGAATTGAATAAACAGCAGATTGGTCGATAAATCCCGGCAGGATCGCCATTACTTTTTTCCGCCCGGCTTCCTAATCCGAACCGTATTGGGCCACTTCCCGTGCATGAAATGGATACGGAACGGCATACAAGGTGGAGGCGGATAAAACGGAATAATGTATGCCCGCCTGCTTGCCTGCTGCCCTGGTCAATGCCTTATTTACATTTACTCAACAAGTGAAACGTGATTATGGCTGGACTGAATTTAATCAGAAATTGACTCATTTGGCCTTTGTGCAATGGATCGAAGAGTAAAAGAAAAAAGAACCTTTTGCTAAATAATTACACATTCAGTTTTTGTAATATATTAAAAAAGTAATAATTCCATCAATCTGTTCTGAGTCACTCCTATCAATTCAATGACACCGAACAAAATAAATACCATTTGGTTATATTAACATAGTAAGAAAAAAACTGGCAAAAAATGACGGATGGAATTCCCAGAGTGTGCCAACTGCCAATCCAACATTTTAAAGAGAATGCCTCTTCGTTGAATTTCAATGATCAACTGCTCCCAGATTCGCTGAAAAATGCGTATATCGAATGGGATTTTATTGGAAAATTTTAAGACGATTAAAAATGTTGATTCGGTAAAAATCTCCAAACATTTATTGGTTAATTAATTAATTATTAAGAGCCTTTGTCAATCAGTGTTTCGCGAGCCGGATGGACGGGTACCACTGTCTGGAGAAATACCCCCAAACCAGTTGGGCGCAATTCAAGAGGCTCCATCCAAAACGATGATTTATTCATCTCCGGTGCAGCGTTTTCTCCTTTATTTTGACCGCCCGGTTCTTGTTCTTCTTCTGCGGCACTCGGCTCTGCTCCACTGCGCCAAAGAGCTCTTCAGCTCTCAGCGCTTGTATTTATTTATTGCATAAAAATGAATCACGTAACTTACGTAATAATAACACCGAGTGAAAGTCGGTAATAATTTATTATTGTAGTGCCATTGAAATCTTTATTGGCATGGCGCTACGGATTTCTAGTTGTCACTTTAGCTGCAGCCAAAAATGGGACACGAATTAAATTACAATTTACGCTATTAATTCTTGTTTCATATTACAATGGTTAGAAACTTAATTTGCCCATCATTTAAATTGGAATTTTTAACGTAATCGACATTTCAAAAAAATGATGAAAAATATTCAAAAATTGGCATTTGAAGAATAACAATAGATTTAAATACCAATTCATTTGATTTCTTGACTTCTGTTTGAATTTAATAAATTTGATATAAAAAATCTATAAATATTAATAATAAAATATTAATAATATTATTAAATAGCAATTTTACAATTGTGTCATTAAATTATCCATTGTGCATCGGTTGAAAGGCGATTAACATGAATATTATGCCGTATATAGATGAGAAATGTGGTTCGTATAATGGTGATACAAAGCAATTATTAAAGTGGTTTAATGTCAATGTCAATGCCATTCGCTTGATTCGTACTGTGGTACCCCATTTAGAAGCCGCGACCAGTTGGCAAATTAAATTTATCCTCATTCATGTTCACAGAGAGCTATTCACAACGAAAACCGTTCTTCTTTTGACTGAAATGGGTTAAATGGTAATAAATGGATCGATTTCGGAGTGTTTTTCAGATTAGGATCTCTCTCTATCTCTCTGGCTCTTTCTGAGCACATAATAATAGTTCCACATCTACCACCAAACTGATCATTTCTTCAACATGTGTGATTCAATCGGGCATCGGCGGTTTCTGAATCAATGCCAAATAGCCACAAAAGCTGACAGACTGACAGACTAATGAATCAAGTGCATTACGCTAATTGCAAATCCGCAAATTTCCACCATGCATTTGTGACGATATAATTAATATTAATGGCAATTCCTTCCCTCAATTGAATTTTATCCTGCTCATCACAACAGGTCTTGGTGTGTATGTCCCACCCCATGCATCTGGACTGAAGCTGATGGATCAGGGGCGAGATGATAATAATTAAATTTATAATTTGATTTAATAGTCTAGCCCCGGATATGGAATGAATTAAGGAAAATGAGATGAGGCAGACAGACACAGGAGCTCTCTAAATGAGAGACGATGAGATGAAGCGAAAAGGAGATCTGGCCACAACCCATGGTAGTAAATTGGCAGTCTGGTTGATATACAATTACTTATGCTTGTAATTATGGCAATAAAAATTACTGCAATTGATGCTTAATATAATTTAATCTGGGGAGCGCTCTCTTTCGATTCCACCCGTCCAACTAGTGAGTCTTCCGTTCGTGCTGCCAATTAATAATAGTATCGCAATTATATGCATTATAACTGAAGTTTGTGCATTTTACAAGATAGCTAGTCCAGAGATGCGTTTTAATTAGACTTTTCTCATCGATTCGAGACACAGCGTAATAATAAAATAAAAAAATCAAGACACGGCATCAACGACCTCAAACGGTAGTCGTAAAATTAAGCAGTCCACTATTCCATAGAATGCGATACTAATGGCATTCCTAAACAAGACGTGTTTATCTGTAGACCATCTCCAACCAAATGGGTATCAAATACGGTTAAATGGCCTTTATTCGTATATTGTCCGCTAATATAATTTAAATAAATAATAAGCCAATTTATGGCATTTGTTTTTCATATAGAATTCTAAATTTTATGGGCCACGAAAATTCGCACTAGTGTTCGACATTTGCCAGTTATTCTGTTTAGTCAAAACAAACATTCTAATTGGAAAGATGATGATCATCTTTTGTTTTGTGGCCAGGAAACCGGCAAACCCGAAACTGGGTCAATGTACGCAAATTTGCCGATTGTCAATGACGCTTTTGGACGTGCATTGAAAGTTAAATACACAGTACGTCAGCCAGCCAGCCTGAATCGATGAAAAGTAGGCCTCGTGGTCATCTTGTCAATTAATATTATTATTTAATAATCTGTCCAGTCATCCTCCTCCTCTCAATTATTCTATTATAGTTCTCAGCACCATTATGTGATGGAGGTGGGCTTTCGTTTCAGCCACCGAACAACTCTCCAGTTGACAAATTTGGCCAGGAGAATATTTGCTTTTCCCATTGATTCTTGGCTCGTCGCAAATTTGCATCATTTTCAAGATCACTCTTTCATTGCCGTGTTCTCTTTCACTTACCATTCAATGCCAAATCGGTATGGATGGAAGTTTACCCACAAGTGCTATTGTGCTCCACCGCTAAATTACAGTTACATAATTTTCTTTTCTTTAAAGCACGCCATGCCATGACCATCACCAACACACACGGCTTGAATTTCGCTATATATTGTTAGCCGGGTGGTTTGTGCCTCGCTCTATGCTATTATTTGCGCAAATTGTTTGGCGAAATGGAACGGATTGTGTTTGCGATAAACATAACTAATTGAGTTCATTTATCATTCATTTATGACACAGGGTACATTTTTGCACATTAGCAGGAGAAAAAAGAGTAAGAATGTCGAAGGCGGAGAGCTTGAGGTGTTGGAACATCCGATTCCAAAATTACCGAGTGTCAACGATCTCGTTAGTGGATCTCGCTACAGTGGCAGCCTGCGGGCTAATTTTTGGCGCTTCCGAGCAGTTTATTTTATTTTCTGGTCGACAGAACACGGGAATTTCTTCCTCCCAAAAAACGTATAGAACAGTTCTGGAATTTTTACAAAGCACTTAATAATAGTAAGGTTCCTTCAGAGCAAACAAAAAAGCAGCAGATCTCCGCTGACGGTTGGACAAGATCTTTACATCACAAAATGATGACTATGGAGAACAAAGTGAAATTTTCGCACAGGCAAAAAAGAAATCGTGATTATGTTCTGGCCAGAACAAAAAACGAAAAATATGAACAAACAGTTCTGACCTCAAACTCTGGTAATTCATTGGCCTGATGATGATCGGTCAATTTCTCTACAGATTGGCTAAAACTAACACGCCAATGAACTCTTGTCGCCTGTCGCCGCCGCCGTCATCAGAGCTCGTCCGAGAGACGTCCAAGTACTTGGAATTGTAAATCTGTTTTGGCTCATTTCGCTCATCATCAAAACGATGATGAGACAGTGAAAAAACAAGTGTCACTTCCTCCGAGGTCAATGCTTCATTTTGGAGGCATACATTGTCATTTGGAAGACACTTTTCTGCGAATTTGGGCCACTAGCCGCCGCCGATTAATGAGCCAAAATTGGCAAATTAATTGTGTGAGAAATGCAAGCATTTAGCTTGAATTAGGACACACACAGACTGCTCTTGGGACACCCCAAACGAAAATTAAGCGCTGCTGAATGGAAGATGAACGGCAAATTAAGAAGAAAATAATGTACATTTTTGCAAAATGGCATGAAATACGAACAAACATGCTTATTTCTATAGATATGGACTGAAACATATTGTATGAGAAAATATCTTCCAGGAATTCTAATCTTCTTCTTGTATAGACATTTGTACAGCATCAATAAAAACATGTTGGGGCTTCCGTTGTTCTGCACAAATTTATATTATATAAACGGTCATTCATAGTTGCAATGTATGGAGGCAATCACTGACTTTAACAATCAGCTGTTAAAAATACCTTATGTATTTCGATAAAGAACTTTGGATAGTAAATATGGAATTTCAATTCAATGTGACAATTATGACGATATCGGTCCTAACTTGGCAAAGTACCATAGATAGAAAAACGCACTTGTCTTTTAACTGTGCAGTCTTAAACTCATTTGGCTTGCGATTCCGCAGTTTTTCTTCATCCAGATATCCATATCTCTTTGGCGGTTTTAAGTGAGTTTTGTTCTAAAGCGACTCTAGGAACGAGGTGGAGGCGAAGATGAATAAAAAGAAGCAGAAGATTTATTAACCTCCGTTAGAGAGGTTCGATCTGCAGCGGTATCACGATCACGAAATGGGAAGCATCTTCTTAGTAGACATTCGCTTGGATGAATGGTCTCGATGTGTGCATGGTATAGTGCTAATGAATTCACCTGGATAGTTCTTATCAAAGTCCGGTTTCCGGTTTAAATTCATTTTAGTGTTCTTTAATCCCCTTGTGTCGTTGGCTTATCAGAACTGCTTAAGGAACACGGACTTAATCCAACCGTTGATGACTGGCTAGTGAAAACAGTTAGAAATCTGGTTCTTTCACCCATTCTCAATGCAATTATCATCTGACTATCCACAAAACAGAAATGAAAGAAAAAAACCCGAGTCTGAGAACCGAGGCATTCAAATGAGACATTTTCATGGACTAATCTGCCTAATTGTGGTGTGAAGTTGAAAAGAAGAACACAAGGGAAATAATTCCAAATCGGATTTGGCGGCCATTTCACTTTCTTCCAGTGCCGCCATCCGTGTCAGAACCTAGAAAATTCTGCTCTTAATCTGAAATTAATTTATTCTGGCCGCCACATACACTCTCCAGGTCTGATGTGGGGAGCTATAGACAGAGATAGAATGTGCTGCTGACCGATCGATGTCGATCAGCCTGCCGCCAAACCGTTATTGGGTTTCGTAAACTAAATATTTGTTTTGAATACTAAGAGAATGATTACTCCTCATCGCTGGCCTGGTCTGTTCCTATTTATTCTTCGCTTTATGTGACAAATTCTTGGAGTGAATGATGATGAAAAAGAGCCCGACGCTCAATGATGGGGCCATTTAGTGATATTATACCCCGGTACTCTCCAACTCGGAATTCCAAACCTGGGTACATTTATCCTCTCTTCCACTTATTCGATTTGTTCTAAGCTTGTATGCCGGTGTGTGCATGCCAGTTTTTATAGCTTTCCCGTTACCTATAAAAGATTTATAGCTTTTCCGAGCCATCGTCGTCATCTGAATCAAACAGTAATAATTATTTAATATACAGGGTCCAGTCGTTGTCGTCTTCGGTTCCATTCCACAATAAGGGCCTAGAGAAACAGTAAGAAATGTATTGAGAAAATATTCAAATGGTTTTGTAAGTATCGGGAAATGAAATGCGTCTGGATGACAATTTATTGGTCAGGTTGGCCACTCGAGACGGGCTCGCCCATGGGGAAACACGGGTTAGTGGGACGACAATCGAGCGCCCACTCAACTTGGAATTTTCAAGGTGTGCAGATAAGCTTTTTGTGGACGAACTCTAAACAAACACAGAGACCACGACTGCATCGAGCGATTTGTGTGTCTCCCCATCTCTTCCCGGCTCGATAAATTGTGAAATTCTTGTTCTTGGGAAAAATAGAAACAATTTTCCCATGTCTCTCGCTCTCCTCTGACCATAACTCGTATTCCAGTCATCGTCTTTCGACGACTTCTAATGGATGTCTACAATAATATTTCCGCCAAACAATGCGCTTTGCCGTTATCGTGTGAATTTACTATATAAATTTCTGTCCAAAGACCCTCCATGTTATCCACTATCTCTACAGTATGGGGCCGATCTGTAACTGCAATCGGATTTAGCCAATTGATTTGTATGGGTTTCAACAAGAAGTCTTGTCCATTTAATTGAAGATTTATCGATCTCGAAAGCAAAACGGCATGACCTCTTTTTCGATTTTGGCCTCTTCTTTTTCTTGAGAGTTATGAAATGGATTCTAAAAATAAGAGGCATTTTATCAATCTGATAATATCTACTGAAGACCAGTATACCCATCAACAGCGGTGCTCTAATTACCGTAATAAATATAAATGTTATGGTCTCCAAATTTACATAATCTGCATCACAATGACTAATTGTATTAGGAGCGCATTGTTCAGAAGATTCCATCCAATTTAGTGTTATCGGCTCAGGCATCTGGGTTACTAAATGCATACAAAGAACTGATCTTGATGGCATTTGATTGGGACCAATTTATCATCATCTTTGGAACTGTAATAATGACCTTTTTATATTCTTAAATTTAATCTATAAAATGCCCAATGGGTGTTTAATGTCAACATTGTTATTGGGAAATGATGGTCCTCCTGAAATGGGCAACACCGTCATTTGTCCCGAGTACTGTTATTCCAATTGAACATCTTATTATTTAATCTAAATCTCATCATTGGAGCGGCGCTCATTAAATTGTTTAGTATGATGTAAAATCATTCTTCTATTCGGCCATTTATCTGGCCCATCAATCCGGGCTCCTCCGTCAGAAAGTTCTCTTTTCTTGGCGTGGCGTAATTTGTAGACCTCTTTCACTTTAATGAAATAATTATCATTGAACAACAAGATACAAAGAAAGAAAGATGTGCTTAAATGAAGAAAAAAAAGTCGACAACAAGTAAAAGAAATTGTGTCCAGTTTAGTACAGCAAGGCCGTGTGGCTTTTTCGGGACCTACATAAATTCCCCCTCAATAATAACAACAACAATGAGATTAGGAAAAAACACAAGAGCATAAAATCATTCTCTGCACGACCCGAGCTTCAAGGAGAATTTGGGTCACAGAATCAAATTGCTTTCTATCCAAGACTGCCTCATAATGAGAACCAAATTTGGCTAAAAAACGACTTCTGGCCATAGAATCCAATTCAGACAAGACTGAAAATGGCACAGATCGCGGCTACTTTTTCCTCATCTCATCGTCAGCACTCCAATAATAGTAATGTTCTAATTATTGCCGTAGATCGGATCAAAGATCGGACCAAATTGGTTTCGGTGGCCAATGCCTGAACATGAATGACATGAGCAGATCATAAATTAGGTCTCCCATTTAATCATTTCACTGGGTATATGTGTATATATTACCAAGGTATTTATCATGATAATAGCTCAAATCGATTAGAATGGCTTGGACTCAAAAGACGTCGTCGCCGGTCAGAGATTGGATTTCCAAATGGGAAAAGTGCTGAATGTGTATGACACAGTTCAGCTAATGGGAAAAAATAACGTACAAAATTGACTTTGTCATGAATCAGTCAAAGGGAAAATTCCATTCTATATTACTATTATGTAGTCATCAGCGAATCGAAATTTGTGCAGCTAGAAATTAAATTAACTTTTGACACACTTATTTTTCCAGATAAATTACTACCTCTCCCATTTTTCTCGGACTCTACATTGTTGATTAGTAATTTGATTGGTGGTCAGAGAAATTAAAAGTTTTATTTCTCAATAGTACTTGCGGGAATTACATTGATTACCCTAATAAAAAAGGGGCTCAAAAATCGGGTTCGTCGCGTTAATTTTTCACGCCTGTTTAACTCTTTTGTTTTATCGCGCACTGCAAACATCTTTTTCATTGAATTTAATTTTTTATTTGCATAAATTACATTTTTACAATTGTATTAATCTGTGTATTTTTCTACTTTTGTTTTACAGAATTAAGAAGAACACGATGAAGGGAAGGAGTTCGGGCCCGTTAGGGCTCGAATACACATTTCTGGCGATACTTTTTACCGTGTTCCTAACATGTCTTTCAGGTAAGATACTTTTAACATACTGTTATGTAAATGTGGAAGAATTTCTTTAAAATACAGTCGGAAGTAATTGCATGAAATGGCTAATTATTCAATTTAATCGGCAATTACTTTTAAGACCTTATTTGGTCATAATGGGGCTCTAAAGGCGAATACCATTGGGTTTTATTGGTGATAAATTGGGCGAAAAGTCTCCATAACCTAGAACATGTTCCCAAGATGTGACAAAATTAACTGTTATATTAAATTCGATGATCGGCGATTGTGGCTATTTTTATTCGTCGTTCTTCCAAGAAAAAGAGCATTGGAAATCGAAAAATACTTCCTCGGCAATTTTGTCTCTTCGATCTTCAAATCATCATCGTCATGTGACCAGAGCCGAAGAACCAAAGAAGAACACATTCCGAATTAAAGATCCCGTTAATCTTTTTAAATTAAATTTCATGGGATGGCTAATTAAATGGATTCAGTTTTGTTCAGAAACATAATTATTCGGCCATCAGTGGGCCCGGTCCGCGAGAGGGGAAAGAGGAAATTAATTTGCTTTTCTTTCATGTTCAAGCATTCAAACACATGTAGTTCTTTTCTAGTCAGAATCGCGGCGCTCTGTACATTGAAATCAAATTAAAATCGGCCAAATCTCTGGAACTGAGGCACGTCCGACAGAGTGATGGTCAGCAGATTAAAAGTGAGCAACATTCCGGCAGTAAAGATATAGTCCAGAGAAACGGGACTGAAATTAGTGAATGAAGACAAGAATTTACGAGCATCGGAAATGCAATCACATAAAGAAACGAGAAATTGCTTTTTAAACACGACTCACCTTTGGGAGTGAATGAAATTAAGAGTAATAAATAATGTCTTGGCGGTATGAATCGGTGGAACTAAATGACAGCGATTGGTCACAACTGTCAAAGAGGCCAATTCCGTTATCTCATTTTCATTAATTTGGAATCAATTAAACCGCTTCTCAATCATGGCTAAACTTCCTGGCCATCAAATGAGCTCTAGTTAATTTGGCCAATCTTTGGCGGTATTTTAACTTAATCCCTATTAAGACGAATCATTATTCAAAGGTCATCATCGCGTGTTCTCCGTCTACTGCCAATCACTGATCAATTATGTGGAATTTCGCTATAGTTTTTGATTTCGCAGATCCAAATTCCGCTGAAGGCTTCCAGTTTCAGAAAGTACAAAGAGCAGTGCGGCTAATATCAGCAGGAAGACGTTTAAGCACGAATTAGCCGAAGCTAATCGTTCATTCAACTCTTTCATTTAAAAAGATCTTGTTTTCTTTTCTGATCCCTAACAGTAGAATGTGTGATGGATCTTTTCAGAGCGAGCATAACATAAAAGAGAATTTGTTTTCTGAAATTTTGATAAAAACGCTTTAAAAATCATGCTGTTAAATTGCAAACGACCGCGAGGAATTTCTTTTTCACATTAAAAACTGTTTGAGATTAATTAAAATACCGAAAAATTTTCGCAATATCTCCTATCTAATCAGCGAAATTAAAAGTTACCAATCGAAATATTTAGTATTTTATTACCTTATGGCAGAATCGTGCCCGCAGGAAGCGAAATTTAACACGGCATGGAGCTGACAGCATCCACAAAACAAAAACGGCTACATTACCTTTGGGAGAGAAAAAAACCAAATGTTTCGAAAAGAGGAAAGAACTTTGTGAGATTTGTTTCTTTCAGAATGGGGTTTTTGACACTTTAATAACATAATTAGTTAATTTGATTTAAAAGAGAATACATAACACGTTTTTGTGTTTTAAGCAACGCAGGGTTTGAAGTTAATTAAGGTGCGACGAAAAGCGTTCTCTTGATTTTCACATGATAGTCGTCAGAACAAAGGGGTATCTAATAGTTTGTTTATGCAGATAATTGTTCTAATAAATAAAGAATCATTCCCAGAAATATTTCTTTTGGCTGCAACTTTAGTCGATAATTCCATTCTTGCGTGAAACGCAAAAAGTGAAGATGTCTTAACGAAAGTAAAAATTGTAATTACCCACTGAACAATAAAACAGTGTAATTACTTATCTCTAAAAATCGTGGTTGCTATTTGATAAAATCGCACACAAATGGCAGTCACGATATAAAAATAGAGCCAAGTTCGTCTCTATACTGGGATTATAATAATTTTCCACTTTTTCCTTACTCAAGTAAGACTCGATTTTTTACAACCCAAGATATTATTATTCAACAGTATCTCTAAAGATGGTTGTTTCAATTTGTTAACATTATACCTACATAATCAATTCAAAGTAAATATTATCGTGACCAATGATGACTGTACCTAGGCTGTAGCATTGAAGACAGCTATGGCTGACATCAGGTCTTGGAACGAGTTTTTTGCCGGCTTCGGCAACCTCATCAATATTCCCTGATCATCTTCGTCAAACAGTATCCCATGGTGTATATTTGGACATGTGTACTTGGCTCGACCCCAGCGAATTCTCTATTCATCTCATCGCATTGAAATTGATGAAGATCGATCCATGATCACTTTACATTAGAAATACTTGTGTACTCTGTAAGTTCATAATTCGAGATCAGAGATCGTATTTCCCATGGAGATCGCTTTGCTATATGCACTTACAATTTAATTAATTGGTGCAAGTTTACCGGCTAATTGTTCTGTTTCCCGGAATCAATTCCCATAACAAATAACAGTTTGTATTTATTTGATGTGCGATTTTGATAAGAATGGAGATTTGTGTTTTGATTCCATAATGCTGTTAAATGTTATTCGCAATTAAATCGGCCGGTTTCTTCATGACAACAAAGATACAATGTCGGCTGACCACATTCTTACGCACCTTTCCGATTGCAGTTGTTGAACTTTCGCGATCAACCTCATTTGCATAACATTTTTTTATCGCCGCGTATTATTATTATATAATATTAAATAATCATTTCGAATGCAAAAAACAACTGATCATTGGTTTTCTACGTTTACTTCTTATACATGGAGTTTTGTCCATTAATTAATTCTTGTCTATTTATAAATTCTGCTGCGAAAGAGCAACAACAGCACCAAACCACTAATGCGAATCTCAATTTACACATGCATCCACATTTCCTATTATCATCAACATAGAAAAGTGTACATGTAAAAGCCTTTGAAAATGGTAAATTTATTAGTACAGTAATTCAATACAATATTTGCAAGACTATCTGTATTTATACACATATAGTTATGTTGATAATTGAAGAAGAATATCCAGATTAAAACTTGAATTTCTTGTATTGATAGCTCCATAGAGCAGCAAATCTAACGTAGTTGCTGCTCTCCCCGGTACAGCTTTGTGTGCCCATAAAGTAATAACTGTTGAGCCTTATTCGCACAGATTGCTGTTTCGAGATGATCACGGCGGTGGTGCTGTAACAAAATTATGAAATCAAGTAATTGAACATGTCCGTCTCGCTCTTCTCGCACTTGGCCTGGCCAATGGCCAGTCTTATTGAAGATCAATGTCAAGGAAAAACTCGCGGTAATACCATTTCATTAATTTGCATTCTTGTACCTTGATCTTGATCACAGCTCTTTATATGGCTGCGTTTTGTAAGGCTTTCCTTTTGTTACTCTTGGCCTGTGAGACCAAAATCGACAGAGAGAGATTGTGCAATTTTTATGCGTACTTGCCAATAAAATTTATTGCTCCATAAAAGTTGATTACGCCAATATATACCATTTGCATTAATCATTTAGAGAAATGTATTCCAGTCCCCTTTATGTGTACAAATAATAATTTATTCAAAACTTTTACGACATTTTTTTTATAAAACATAAAAAGTTGATTTATTATAATAATTTTAATTAAAATAAATTTTGATTAGATGGATTTTCTTAATAAAATCGTAAACATCAGTTACCAGTTATTAATTATAGTAATAAAAAATCTCTGTTTAATAAAACTCTATAAAATTTGAACAATCTTTTAAAAAACAAACATTTAAAATGTTTTAGCCAAAAGTTCATCAACAATTTGTTAAAAGCTATCTAAGATATATATTTTTTTATTATTAGTTATAAAAAAGTGAGAAAACCCTAGTTACACCAGTTTAAAACTAATTGATTTTAAATTGCATAATAACTTTGTATTATAAAACTAGTTTGATAATACATCTTTACCTTTTAATCAAGATTTTCTAATGCAATAGGTATATCGAAGGAGATAATTTTAGGTTCAAGATCTGGTAGAGCCATTATGTAAAAATTCGCACCACTCACCTTAATTGTAGGGTTTATAGATTTGCTCTATTCTCAGTGTGGAGTCCATGGCCAAATATTTACTTTTCGATCCAGTAGGCAAAAAACCCTCTATTAATGGATGTCTGTGAAATAACAAATTGATGCAAATTAATTTTATGAGACTGACTAATGAGGGAAAAAATATAAAGATACATATTTATATTGCCACCTTCACTGTTTTACATCCACATGGAGTACGGGTCATTACACCCCGGCCGGTGGTTCGTCTTTTGTGTTTAAAATAAAAGTTCGTGCATGCGAAAAATCGCACAACAGTCTGTGGGATCACGAAGAGTAGAAAGATGTATAGCAAATTGAATAGAATGATAGAAGTATAACTGGAAGATCCAATCTCTTGTCCATCCATGAACAGAAGACACTAATTGTTGTATTTACCATTTTCTAAATCGCAACTCTTTGCAAATTGAACAGAAATATTATGGATGTGTCAACTGTAATCTCTCGGAAATTTATTTTAATGAAATGTTTGTTTTCAATGTTAATTAATACTTTTTTTTAATGGACGGGACTTATCAACACAATAAATATTAGTCCACCAGGAAGAGTCGCTGAAAAAGAGATAGCGGGAATAAATGACATGGAAGTCTAAGAATAAAATGTGACGGGCGTGGGATTTCAGGGAAATTCCAGAGAACGAATCTATTCAACTGGATCTGCAAATAGAAAATCGCAATTTGCCATTATTGGCTCACAAACGGAACTTTTACTTGACCAAGTAACAGTTCCTCGAGTTTAGTTGTATTGCAATTTCGTTTGTTGTTGGTCAATTGATAATTGATTGTTCAAATGTTTGAAGATCATTGCCAAAACTGTGCGTAATCAAACAACCGGCATTTTCTTTGTAACTGAACCATTTCTTTCATTCACTCTTTGTTTTTTACTGGCCTTTGGCAATTGTATACAATTTGTAAGCATATTACATAAGCACACATTACCCAATACAGTACCGATAAATTCCCACGTTAGCAATTCAAGCATTCGTACATTTGTATTCGTTGTATTAATGGAAGGAAAGGTGCGATGAAGGCCAAGGGCAGGGCCGGGGCCCCGGCTGAAGAGAGTGCTGATTGAGGGGGGCTTTTAAATCAATTGGATTCATAACCGGCTCAACAATCCTACTAATCGAAATTGATACACTCAAGTCCATCTTCAACCGCCATTAAAGAATCGTCGGTGTTTATTTTTGCCGATATTATAAAAAGGCAGCAAAGTGCTATTCTTCGGGCTGGGTTACAGTTAAGGCGTATCGCACCAAAATTGTATTACTTGGAATCCGAAATGTGGAGTACTGCCAATATTCCATTCAATTCACAATAGAATTGAATCGAAGAAATCAATTACCAATTCCAAATTCAATTTGAATATTTATGTTTGTGTATCCAAAACCGCGAATTTGTCTATTATTTATCTGGCCATACAGAAGCGGATCGCAAAATTGGGGTTCCGTAAGCGTGAGCAAATTCCAATTACATGTACAAAAAGCTGCACGCGGTACTTGTAAAAAAGAACAAGACCTATTGACGAGTATGGATTTATTAAACAATGCCATTTAAGACTTCCTAGTCTTCTTTTAATTGATTTTTGTGCAATTGGATGATTAAGACTCTATGACGTTTACCATTAATAATACTTTGGATTCCTCAATGAATAGCTAAATTAATAAACACTTCACGCTTCAAACAATTCATTTCAAATGTAAATGTGCTTTGGGAGAACATAAATCAAATGGTCTGTAATTTGTTTGGCCAAAAGTTAAATTACGAAATTCTTTGGTGTAGTTTTTTCTCCATTTCGTACAATTGGCTTTTACTTGGCTGTATCGTATTTCTCTCTCTCTTTCTTCCATTTTATTATAGACTATTCGGATTCTGTGTGACTATCAGAATTATGTGAGTTTGAAAATTGGCCATATCTCTGATCAAAAGCCATAAAAATATTGATAGTCTCCACTCACTCAAAGTTATCGCAAACTGTCATCACAACTCAATAAACTCATTAGAATAAATTAGGAGGTGATTGAAACGTTAACACGCTCCAAGTTTATCTGATGTTGACGTGAAAGATGGCCAATTATTGGCAGGCCAACTTTTCTTTTCCCTTGGGAAATTGGAATGCCATTTCTGAGTAGATGGAAAGAATTTACTGCCCAAAGACTAGGCTAACTTTGAAACAAATCTCGTCTCCTGGGATATGAACCGCTGAATCTGACCAATTTCTGCACTTAATCTACCCAATAAACGTTTTATGGGTATTAATAAAACTACGATGAAATTAGCAAATCCGCCGGTGGTTTTATGGTGTTATAATTTGGTTTTATGGCTTGTTGAGCAGCAGTCTTAGATCGATGTCCAAGTCGATTATATGGCTGAGAATTTAACCAGTCGAAAATATTTTGGGAATTCAATAGGGACTTACACCCACCCCTATGATTATTGAATATGTCACTTAAATCCATTTCGCAAATATAAAGTGTCGTCATTCAAATAAACAAAAGCATGTGCCAATTTCCACCACTGTGATTTTGCACTGTATTTTATTTCGCGCCTCGCAATTTGGCATCAATTTTCCGCACAGATGTGACTTCAATTAACTGGCCGTGCATTGTAGTGAATTTCGCAATTCAACCACATCCACTTTTATCGCATTTTTGTCACAATCAGCCACCCCCATTATTTGCACATAAAAAGAATGCCGGTTAATTACGAGAGACCGACAACTGGGAGAGGGTCAGGGATATCCATTATTTTATTATGTATTACGATTTGATGATTATTAATTTTCCTCTCCTGCCTGCCTTTTAATACAGTTTCCGTCCATTTTCGTAGCCATAATTTATTGTTGCAATTTTTCGTCCTTCTCTCATCCTTGTTTCCTGAACGGTGGCCGGCGACAAGAGAAAACTTGTCACTTCATCATCGTGAATTATGACTCCCTTTTCACCCAACACCAACAACTGCTCTGTTATTAATCCCAACGGAATTTAATTGTAGCAACACTCTGACATTGAATGCGGTTCGGTGAATTAATATGTAATCGGTCATAAAAAGCAGATACTTTACCAACTTCCAACGCTTAAATTATTCATCACTTTTCGAACATATTTATTACTTTTTGCAGTTTTAATGAACAAAAAATATTAATTGTCTTTTTCGATTTATTTTTTTGCAGCGCCTGTCTATGAAAATACTGAACTGGAAACATATAGCGGTAAGTGATTTATTAGTAATGTCCGGCATCCTTGGTACATCCAACTTAATTTCCCGAACTGCTGAAGAGCACACCCAAACCGATTTCTACTCAAATGGTTTTAATAGAATACTAATATTCAATTTAAATTGAATATTCGTTTTGTTTAATAATTTCTTTCAAAATTTTCATATTTATTACTTTCCCATAATTTGAAAAAAAAAAATTGGTAAAAAAAACCGATTCCATCAATAATAGTTTCCATTGAAATCTCATTTCTCTTGATTTCTTAATTTTTCCTCAAGCCCAGTTATAGCAATAAGGACAGTTACTTTGGAATATTAAAAATATAAGCCTGGGAATTCTGATATTTAAATTAAACACTTTTTTGTTAATTATTCATTATCATTTGATTAGCGCATTAATGAACTCTTAAATTAAATTCAGTGATTTTAAAGCTGCTAATTTAGACAGTAATTGGTCCATTAAAATCCAATACATCGAACTACCTCAAACAAATGACGACATTAAAAAAACAAACATGTTTATAATTACATTAGCTATTCTTGTTTGAATGGATTATCGAATAATAGACGTGTTTACACTTGTATTTGGATGAGTATTAATTTTAAATACGACCTTCAATTGAGAATACATATTTTTTGCCAGCAATTGTCTCTCTGTTTGCAATCCGCCGTAAAGTTATTGTTTTTCCGTTTACTTAGTTTTTCAGCGAGAGTGTCTTACTGGGTGACAAACGACGCGCAGCTAAATTTAGAAATGAAATTACATAATTAATTGCCACTCAAATTACTCACCCAAGTTCAATGCAAAATCCGGTAACAACAACCCATAAAAACGATCGTGATCATGCACGAGTAGTATTGAAATATTTTATTGTGCATGTCAAGTTTGTTCACCTCTGCCATTTCCAGTTACAAAGATGTAAATTATATCATAACTGATAGGGTTAGTCTAGATTGAATTAATTCCGAGTAATTAAACAATGTACGAAAGGGAAATGTAAATCAGAAGGGTAATTGAATTGACTTGTCTGGATTCACACCTTTCTCATCAAAATTCAATCTTAGTTTGCAATCTAACATTTCGCACACCAAACACCAGTTCAGAACATATCTGGCTCTTGAACTTCCTCAAAACTAATGTGGGAAAGACAATTTGAATACCAGACAAGATTTTAATTGTCAAACACAAACATACACCCTGAAGTCATTACGAAAGTCGTAAAAAGACCAGAGATGCTTCGAAAAAGATGACAACAACCACTCTTTTAATTTTAGGCAAACTCAGTCGAGGGACTAAACTGGTCACACAGAATTATTTCAGCGCGTTTTATTCTAGGAAATTATATTTAAAGACACTTTTTCTTCTGTATCTTCTCTAATACAAAATCTTGGTTAATTACTTTTCATTGTAATTTTAATTTGCAATCTTGTAACGTCTTGCCTTGGTTATTTTATTATTTTATTTTTTTATGAGGAAATTGGCATAAAAACGAAACCATGACACTGACCCCAGCAATTCCCTTGGCCCCTCGAAATTAATCATGCGACTTTATGTACTCTTATCTTATATTTTTATAAGAGGTTTAATAATTAATCGGTACAAATTGGCTCCTTTTCATTACAGAGTCGGGGTGCTACTACAACTACAACCACTACTCGGAAGGTGATCGAATAATGACCAACGAGCCGTGCTTAAACTGTACTTGCCATAACCGTATGCTAATGTGTTATTTGCGTGTGTGTCCCTTCACAAAGCCAATCGGTCAGGATTGCGTGATCGAGAAGCGTGAGGATCAGTGCTGTCCAATTATAACATGTCCAGAAGGTATTTAAAACCGTACTGATATTGATAACGAAAATTTCAACTTAACATCTTCTTTCTTGCAGTACATGTGGAACTAGTCGAGTCTAGTATGACCTCATCAACAGAAGTGGGAGGCTTAGATAGGTACGGTTGTCAAATTGAAAATAAGTTCTATCCCGAGGGAGCTCAGGTACCAGCCAATCCTAAGAAACCTTGTGAACTCTGCTACTGTATTCGTAATGCGACATCTTGTGTTATGCAAGAGTGTACTTTGCATGTGGACGGCTGCAGGCCCATCTATAACCGTGGAGTTTGTTGTCCGGTCCGATACGAGTGTGGTAAGTTGAAATATAGTCAGAGAGTATTATACAGCAATTAACTGGTAATAACTTATTCTAGACCACGACGCTGAAGACGATACACCTTTGATGATTGAGGATGATGGAACGACAACGACCACAGTGCGACCCACTGAAGGTTTCATTTTGCCACAAACAACACTACCTCCTCCAGGCAGCAGCGACTGTATGCATGCTGGTGAAGTTTATGCTGACGGAGCGTTGATTTTCACCGATGAACCCTGCGAACATTGTTATTGTATGCGAGGAGATATTGTTTGTGCTGTCCAAGAATGCATGACTCCTCTTGAAAACGAGGGCAAGAATTGCACCGCTAAACCACCCAAGTTTGGAGAATGTTGCCCAGATACTTATGAATGTGATACAGAACTCAAAACACCAGGACCTGAGAAGCCTGCCGAGTTTGAGGGAGTTGTTACAACGCACAGACCCGAGGAGCCAATTCGATTCGATGAAGATGGCAATGAAACCACAGGGGATGAAGAGATCCATAAGACTGAAAAACCAGTAGAGAAAGAACATGACGTTAAATTAGCTGTAAAGCCAACTGATGATGTCAAACCTGAAAAAGAAAAGCCTGAAGAAGAAAAGTCTGAAGAAGTAAAGCCTGAAGAAGTAAAACCAGAAGAAGTAAAGCCTGAAGAAGTTAAACCCGAAGAAGAGAAGCCTGAAGCAGCTAAACCTGATGAAGTTAAGCCTGAAGATGAAAAACCGGAACATGGAACATCTAAACCACTTCTGGATGATAGAATCGATGACCATACTGACAAGGAGCTACAAGAACATATCGATTCAGAAGAAGAAATTCTGAAACCTACACCAGCAGTGGAACAGCCAACTAAATTGCCAGAAGAAGAGTCATCAGGAGAAAAGGAATCCGAAGAAGAAGACAAACCATCCTCACCAGCTCCAGCCGAAAGTGGCGAAGAGGTTGAATCGGCTGAAGATATGGATGAAGACCATAAACCATCTCCGACCGAAAAACCTATTAGCCATGATGAACCAGCTACCCAAAAAATTGAAATTCCAGTAGAAAGTGAATCCGACAACACTGTTGAACCAGAACATTATACAACAGCTGAACCGAAACCAAGTGACTTGAAGCCAGAACATGAAGTATCTCCAACTACAGAAGCTCATGACGACCTCGAATTGCCTCATAGGGAAATTGTAACTGAAGATCCAGCTCATGCAATTAAAATGCCAGAAGATGTGGCTCACACAACAGAATATCCTTTGGAGTCAGGCTCACAAACTATGGAGGAAAGCAAACCAACAATGGACACTGAATTCGAAGAAGAACCAGAACCTTTCCCAACATCTATTCCAGGAGAGGGTAGCTGTTTAGTTGATGGAACTACATATGCTAACAATAGCCCAATTCCCCCAGTTAGCAAGTGTCAGAAGTCTTGTATGTGTCACAACAGTGGTGTCACATGCGAAAGTATAGAATGCGCAGAACCACCAATTAACTCAGTTCATTGCAAACCAATGCACAATGCGAATGATTGTTGTCCAACATTTAATTGCGACGAATTATCTGAAGAAGTAACAGCTAAGGTCGAAGAAGTAACTGAGAAAGAGTTGCCAGCGGTAGTAACGGAGATAAAACCAACTGACGAATCAGTACAAACACCAACAGAAGAGACAGAATCTGGTGAAAAGGAGCCAATGCCAACAGTCCCATCATCTGAAGAGTCTGTTGAGAAGGAACCAGAACCAACTAAACCAAGCGAAGAGGAGGAACATATGACTC